>WBMW01000471.1:226348-377251 GCA_013396635.1 Penelope pileata
TTTAGTTCTAAAATGATGATCATGAGCAGAGGTGGAAAAAGAAGAAGGAAGACTAATAGCAGCTGTTTTGAGTCACCAGAAGCATAGATTTAGTGGAGCCCTGCCTGCACAGCTTGCTAGCAGCCCCACAGAGACTCACTGACGGACATGGAGGGCATCAGGGGACAGAATGAGGTTTCTCTGCCTTTGGCAGCATGTGCTGAGCAGGGCTACTGAGAGGATGGGGGTCTATCACCCCCCTTTTGATCTGCTTGGGGCAAGTAGTCATTAACCGTGTAGATACTGAGCTATACCTAGAGCACACTCAGCCATCCCCAAGGGTGATACAGCTCCAGGGAGGCAGAGGACTTCACTGAACACATAGGCTGTGTGACGGCAATTGGACTTCCCTGCCATGAGACCCCACATACCAGGTGTGGCTGGCAGCACGAGAGTGAGGGCCTGAAAGGACCCCATAAGAGGTTTGAGAATGGGTTGTCACCATCAGCACCATGGAGATGTAGGAGAAAGGCAGTTGCAGGAGTTGTGAATGGTGCTCCCCAGAGGTCAGTATTGGGGCCAGTCCTGTTTAATATCGTTATTGACGATCTGGAAGAGGGGACTGAGGGCACCCTCAGTAAGTTTGCAGATGACACCAAGTTGGGAGGAACTGTCAATCTGCCCAGGGAAATGGTGGAGTAACCATCCCTGAAGGTGTGCAAGAGATGTGACACTGAGGGACATGGTCTGTGGGCATGGTGGGAACGGGTTGTGGTTGGATTCGGTGATCTTGGAGGTCTTTTCTATCCTTAACGATTCTATGATTCCCACAGCACTTCCACATCCATTGTTGCCCACAAATCAAGGTTCCTTCAGTGGGAAAGCAAGTGTGGGAAAGGCTGGCTATTTCTGACATTGCAGCAGGGGAGCTGGGCAGCAAAGCCATGTCTTGAGCTTTACACGTTTATTCCCACCCCTCCGCACTTGCTCCTTTCAGGGGGTCAAACATGAGGGCGTGCTGAGTTAATGTCTCACTGCTTAGAATGGATCTGGACCCAAGGGCTGTCCCACATAGTTTCTCTAAATAATATTCAGTCTTTCTGTTCTTAACATTTGTCTCTGAAAAGCAGAGTTGTCCCTCTCTGCCAAAACCAGGCTAATTATCTGCTGGGATTGGCCCAAGCCCTGCAGTCACTCAGGTCCCTGGCAGGATGCCATTCATTTTGCAATGTCTGCTAGTGCCTGGTCAAATGTGTTTCTGATTAAAGAATCCAGTGTCTGTGCATGGCAAAAAGAGGACAAGAGCACCATGTGTAGGGCTCCTTCCTGTGCATGGTGCAGATTTAGGTGCCTCCAAAAGAAACAGCGAAGGGAAATATAACAGGACCTTAAGGTTTTGCACTGATTTTGGATAAAATATTAACATAAAGCAATGTCCAGTGGATTGTTGGCTATTCTACTACATTTTTCATTAAGATAAAGAATCTTTTTTTATTTCATATTTCAAGTCATTCGAAAAGGGGAAAGCTGTTTCAGGGCATTAGAGTTGCGGTGGAAGGCAGCAGAAGTTAGGTGCTGCACCTTACAGACTTGTCTAGACATGTGAAATAGGAGCGAGCGAGATCTGCATCGCTGTGCTGTTAGGAAATTACGTAAGTTGTTTGTTCGACTCTGAGGAAGACGCCAGACATAAAAGGGGAGTGTGGAAATGCAAGGCAAATTGCTTTAGCTTCTGGGCTTGTGGTCTTCCTGCTGATGCTCCTCACACCCCTTCCTTCGCAATGGAGCTCCTTGCTCAGTTTCAGATAAAAAGTGATAAGGGTTGTATCATTGCCTCCTCCATCACAGAATATGGACTGAAAAAAGTGAACACAACCAACCTATAAGCAGACTGAAGAGCAACTGCTGATTTGTCTCATTGCGATACACCCGTTCTCCTGCCAATTTTTGCTTTAAGCAGCGGCACCTGGGAGCACCAAGTGTTACTGTCTCAGAGATCGTGGGAAGTTCCCTTGCGTGCATTGGAACACATCTTGCACTTGCTCAGGACTTGGCCATACCCCACTTTCAGTCTCAGAGGTGATCAGAGGTTTTGATTCCCAGGATCCTCTCCAGCATGGTGTGCAAGCTGCCGTGACAGATTGCCTGTTGAACTGGGACCAGCCTGCCTCGATGCCTGAGAAAGAATGTATAAAATCATTGCTCAGCGGTCTGCCTTCAAGGATTTCCTCCTATTCCTCCCCCAAGTGATTTGCTGTATAAGTCAGCGTCTGGAGGATTTTGATTGATTTTGTGGGCTGTTTTTTTTGCTTGCTTGTTTGAGGTTTTGTGGGTTTTTATACAGCAGGTTACTGAGTCTCTTTCATAGCCTTGCATTGGTAATAAATATTTGCCATTTAATTTTGCGGCTCCATTTGTTTCTGCTGGCAAGCACAAGGGACAGGCTGTGAAGAGCTCTTCCCTTCCTGCTGAGGAAAGCATAAGAGCAATGGGAGGAATGCCAGTACTCCCAGAGAATGCTCCGGTTGGTGGCATCTGGCTCACCTGGCATGGCCCTCGGGGCTTTCCCCTCCTTACCATGGCTGTGGGCCATTCAGGCCTGACTGTAATCAAAATCATAGAATCACAGAATGGCCTGGGTTGGAAGGGACCCCAAGGATCACCAAGTTCCAACCCCGCCGTCACAGGCAGGGCCACCAACCTCCAGATCCGGCACCAGATCAGGTTACCCAGGACCCCATCCAACCTGGCCTTGAATACCTCCAGGGATGGGGCATCCACAACCTCTCTGGGCAGCCTGTGTGACCTCATTAACAACTCTGCCACAAGCAAATGATGCACTGAGCTTGTGCTGTGGCCAGGAATCAGCTGCAGAAGATGCTTTTCCAGATCCGACTGCGGCTTGGGCTGAGGTGGCCTCAAACTGCTGGGCACTGACCCAGGGAGGCTGGGGACTTGGTGTGGGAAAGTGTGAAAATCAAAACGGTTCCTGAGCTGCATGATGTGGTTGACAGCCTGTGACTGTGAAGGTAGGAGAGTTTTTCCTTTTCATGAATAAAAAGGGAAAACAGAGGGCAAGGAGAGTAATGAGAGTAGTGTCTGTAACGAAGCATATGAATAAATACATAAATGTTGTTCACAAGTTTTAGGGCAGTCACCATTTCCAGGTGAAGCTGATGGAAATCTTTACAGTGCTTACAATTGCTGAAGACATTTGATTAGTTTTTCTTCATATTTTCTATAAAGTAATTAGAAGAGAATTTGGAAGACTTCCGTTATACCATACAGATAGTTATTTTCCAGCATAAGGTTAAATATTTTTACCCATTCCTTGTAATTCATTATATTGAACCCTAATTTCTGATGCCTCACATGTACAGATTAAAGTGTTTCAAGTAGACTGAAATATACCAAGTAAAAGAAATTATCATAAAATAGCAACACTTAAAAGAGGAATGCACTGCAATTCAAAATTCAGCTTGAGAAGAATAATAAACATTAGCAGAACTAAACTTCACAAAGTGTTTCCTTGCAATTTGTTCGTTGGAAGACATCTCTTTACTTGTGGTTGAAACACATAATCCCGTGAGTGATGTGTGGTTGAGATGTCTCATAGCTATCTTCAGCCTATCCAAGCTGTCATGCTGCATGAGGTAGCTTGTGTTTTCACAGGGAGCAGTTGGATCCCGACCAATGGTACTGTGGGAACTGCCTGTCACAGGGGCTGTATCCCATGGGGGTGCCCCATGCACATCCAATAGAGAAATCTGCCTTCTAAACCCCTCTGTGTCTTCTGTAAATACACTTGTCATCATTGTAAGTTGCCCCGTTGGGGTCATCACTGTAATTTTCGGAGCGCCCATCTGATGATGCAGGGCTAAAGTAAGGACAGATATGTTTTGTGGTGGATCAGGAAGCATGAGCCTCAGATGGGATACGAGCCAATGTTTTCATTGACAGTTGCTCATTCTCTGCAAGTGCTTTTGGAGGGTGGTGAGGGCAAGGATGCACCTCAAACAGTGCTGTGAAAATGGAGATGGCCTCAAACGGTGCCCTCATCTTGCCAGAGCTTGCAGAGTGATGTGGCTGAGTGCAGAGTGAACTGCATGCTGAATGTGGTTCTCAGCAGGATCCTGAGTCCAGCCTTGCTGTCCTGTGCTGTCAAAGCACGGTCTGAGGCAAAGCAGAAACAAGCACTGGGGTACAGTGTGAGATTTGGTAAGGGATGGGAAGGAAAAGCAAGCCTTAACAGGCCAGGAACACATCTGCCCACAGATGAGTCTGGCTAGACAGATTGCCTTCCCTGTAGCCCCAGCATCCTTCCTGGGAGGGCCCCAGCCTTGTGCTGTGTGGGAGGGAGGGGATTTGTCACACCCTGACACCACGGGTGTTGTACCACCGGCATCTGACACTGTGACTGCAGGAAGCCAGCGCCATGCCAAAGCCCTGCCCTGGTGTTGGTGGAGCACAGCCATACTGAGTCAGTGACAGAGTTCAGAATGCACAGAAACACAAGACCTCAACAAGCCAGTAAGTCAAATGCCAGTGGATTTCTAAGCAAGTCGTATGTTCTATTCCAACTATTTTTGGACTCTTTGGGAAACCCCAGCCAAACTTCATCCCAAGCTTTGGCAAGTCAAAAGAACATTGTGTTCAACTTGCAAAACTGTTTTCTTCTTTCTTTAATTTCTACAAAAGTTCTCTTTTTTTTTTTTTTTCCTAAGAAGAGGAAGCAGACAATGATGCCCCTGTGCCCTTCTGCTAATGAGTTTCTGTTTGCCTGCATTTTCAAGACAGGGCACCTCTCAGTTGCATGACACTGCCCAGGAGGACCAAGAGGAAGCTGGCAGAGAGTACAGCTGGCACAGACAGAGTGGCAGAGGAAAGAGATGTACTCGAGGAAAAGGAAAGAGGAAGCACTGGTCAACAGCTTGCACTTTCCTCCTTCCTCTGCAGGGAAAGGAAATAGCACAGGAATGGAGAGGCACATATTTTATGTTGATTTATTTTGTTATTAAGAGAGGAATCAGAGCCTGATGTCAGGAAGAGAGTGAGGCATAACTGGAATGTACATAGGAATGTGAGTGAGAGTGAGTAGTCCCAGTGCTGCTCAGTGACTGATGCTGTTCCACACATTCCTCCAAGGGAATTTACAAAATCCAGAGGGGATGAGGACTGCCCCCACTGGGAGTTACTCAGGATTTTCCAGATGAGTCCATCAACTACAGACTGTGACTGCTGAATTTGGCTTTAAGATCTTTCCTGAGTTTTGAAAGTATTTGCTGCTCTCCAGGACTCACTTCAGAGCTTCTCCCATTCCCCCCAGAACTGCAAAGCAAATAATGGAAACCCATTTGCAAGACCTCTGGTACAGGAATAAGGCATTGTGGCTCCCTTGGGTGAAATTAGGGCTATTTGCACCACCGACCCTTCCAGCAGAGGAGTTGCACCACGTCACTGCACCACTCCTGTCCCCAGCCAGTGCTTTCCAACTTCCTCAGAATAATCCCCTATTAGGAAGGCAGCACCTCTGCAGCTAAGGAGGGGGACACACCAGAAGTATATTACTAGCCACATTGAACTTCTTGTAGTGAGAAACAGAAATCTGAGCAGTGGGACTGCTTCATTGGTCGTAACAGGGAGCATAGCGCCGGGGCTGGGGCTGACTCCTCCAGCAGAGGGGAGCCGGCACGAGGCTTTGCCACCACGGCCACCTGCCTCCGGGGACAGCCAGGTCACCTGGATATTTTGTGCTTGTGTCTTGATCTTTCTGTGGTTTTGATCAAAAATTCCAGCCTGGTCTTAGAAAATTCTGCCGATGAGCGTTTCTGTGAAACTGGTACTTTCCAGAAAAACAGAGAGAAAGCATGGTCTTGTTGAAACATTCATGGCTTGCGCTTTCTGGGATGTTGTTTTTCCTCGTGGGGCTGAGCCCTGCAAGATTTGAGGAAAAAGAAAAGAAAATCAATTTCATCTTCTCTGAGATACTGCCAGTTGCCTTTAACTTCACCTGCTCACTTTGGCTCTCTGGTAGGCGACTGCTAATGCAGAATTGAGAAACAGATTGTTTTCTTCTCCCTCGGAGCCTGTTCTTTCAGAAAAAAATACAAGTGGTATAAGCTTATGTATTCTATCATACAGGTCCCATCAAGCAGGGATGCATGTTTGGTCTGAGCAGACTCAGAATATGTCAGAATTCTGAAATATAAATCAACTTGATCCTATTAACATCTAAAAACAATTACGGAAAAATTTCTTTACTATTAGAAGCTAGAAGATGTGCTAATGAACAGGAGCAGATCTGAGTGTTATTTCTCGGATGATGTGGTTAAGTGCTGTAGTTACCATTGTTCAATGCACACATTGTGACCATTGCACAGGATTCGAGTTGTGTGGCATAACCAGATCATTTCTACAGACACACAAAGTGTAAAGCAAAATTAGCTGAACTATCTCACAAGTTAAGTAGGGATACGTGTGAGTTTGCTTTTCTTCATTCCGTGTTTAACGACTCTGTCTTTCATGCTGCAGTTTCCACTGGGTACATTCAGTTACATTCCTCCCTCTGTTTACTTACTTTCCCTTGTTTTTGTGGATGGCTCAGATAGCAACGGGACAGAGAACATGTGAGACGGACTGTAAATCCCCTAAAATCAGCTATGACACCTCAGCTGAGGGGTACTTGAGTCACGTCTTCTTTGGACACATAAGAAGGAAAGCCAAATAACAGTGTGTCACTCTGATAGAAAGAGCATCACTTAAAAATGAGCAAAGAAATCGATCTTTTTTCCCTGAGATCTCCAAAGAACGAGTCTGTGGTTATTCTGCTCCAGGATGGTTGCGAGTTATAAGATTTTAATGTGATCCTTAAAAGCAATGGGATGTTTATATACGTACAGCGTGCTAAGAATGAGAAATGGAAAGTCTGGTGTGAGAGCTGCAAGCGATCCGTGGGGATGGTGGGATGGCATGGTGCCGGGGCACGTGCAGGTGTGATCTTGCCCCTCACCTGCTCCGTGGGTCAGCCTTCAGCTGCCAGTCTCCGGTGGGTGCTCTGCAGAAGCCTGTCCTTGACAATAAATATCACCCTGGTGAATCTGCTGCAATAAATCGTATTTTTGTTTCACTGCAGTCCTGCTGGTGCTAAATCTCAGACTTCAATAAAACAAACAAAAAAATCACCTTTTGAATTCTGCATGGCTTGTCCCTCGTGGTGTACTTTATTTATAAAGCTGCTTTCTATTTTCTGTATTGTTTACAATTGAGTGTCTTTGTTTTATCTGCAAATAATTAAAAATAAAAGCACTTGCAGAATGACTCATGCCTATTTTGTTTTCCTATTTAAAATTACAGTTGCTGTAGTTTTCATTATTAATTAAAATTTTTTAAAAAATAGAATTTTCTTGATCTGTGACTTTTCAGTTCCCATTGCCCTTTGAGTGACTTTATGCAATACCTGAGCAAAATGTTCAATATGTCCTTGCTGCTTACTGAGTTTCACAACCTTAAAGTTGGATTGAAATTATTTAGAGCTCAAAAAGCAATAAATCTATATGGTAATGAAGGATCAAAGCCTAAGGAAAAGCTCAAGTGACTCCTGAAGAATACCGGCACCAGCCAACTGCACATCACTGGAGTGTTCAGGTGATGCCATGATCCAGAACTGCTCAGGCTTCTCGTACAACAGCACCTGTCTCATGCACTGTGTCTCTTCCTGTTCAAAAACACCGACGTGTTTAAGTGGCCGTGTGGTTTTAGAGCCTCCTGGTTGCAACTGAACCCCTGCTTGAAGGACAGCATACCCTGTAGTGTGCCTCTGTGCTGAGCACTTCCCAGGTCTGAATTCCAAAACGCAGCATTCAACTGAAATGTTTAAGTCATTCAATCTTCATAGAAACATTTTGCTGTCGTCAGAGAAAACCAGAAACTTGCAGAGTGCTGAAGGACCCTGCTAGCTTTCTGCAAACCTCTCTGCATCTGTGCAATGCACTGCAGGAGCACAGCTTACATTCACAGGGATCAGAACTGCCCCTCACTGCCCCCCTTAACACCCAGAGCATTGGGCTATTTTCAGCCATTTTTCACTCAGATGTGCTTGATTAAAGACACTTTTCACTGTGTTATGAATCAGGTGTGTTTATTTAGGAAAACATTGTCTCCCCATCCCCAACTCAATATTTAAACTGGAATAATTAACAAAAAAAAAATACTCAATTTTACATGATACAATTATTTTAACATTTCATGTGTCTATTGCTAAAGCCCCCAATGCACTGTCTCACAACACAGTCAGGTTTATACACAAAAATACCCTTTACATATAAAGGTTCTGATATTCTGCACACAATCTGCTTGCCAACGGCAGAAGTTCTGCTCTTCTACCGCTGTCAAGCTTGAGGAACTCAGTTGAAGCCCCCGGAATTACATTCATATAAAGTATTAAAAATTGCATGTTCTTATTTTTTAAGCATTAAACTTATTCCTCCTCTTAAGCGTAAGCTCTAGAAATACTTCCAGTCTGTTGCTTATGCCAACATGCACTCATATCCTTGGAATTAGAGCACTAATAAAGCTCATTTAGCTATTCAAACAGAGTTTTTATCCCAATTCTTCACATTTCTGTGGTTTCCTTTCTTTTTCCTCCCTTACGTTTTGTTTTTTCTTTCTTTCTCCATTCATTCTCATGAGAATGAAAAATAGAAACAAAGAAAGGAAGAAGCAGAATAACAGAAAACCAGGGAAATGCATAAAACTGAAGGAGTGAAAAAAAATCTAAAATATTTAATAAAAATTTTGAGGTGAACAAACACTTCCTTGTAAACTTTAGTACTGAACTGGTGCCTGATTACAAAATATTGCTCTGCCCCTATCAGTTCTGGATGAGTCCAAGCAATATGCACTGCTGGGAATGAAATGACCCAAGCGGGAAAGACTTAATCATTTTTGCATCCACACATCTAACAACTTCATGGCATTTTACCACACAATTATACTCTACTGGAGAGCCATGGGCTTACCAGGAGCCTCACACAGCCCCACGGCACAGGCTGCTCTCTGTAGGAAGCTGTAGGAAGTGTCCGTACGTGATGAGGCCGCAGATTAAACAATCTTCTAATGGTCTTGAATGGAGCTCTTGAGAACCAGGGCTTGGTGGACTCAGTGAAGACTCAGTCACCAGTTGGCAGTGCCTAATATAGGCAGCTAATTTGGGTGCTCTGAGTCACCTCCTGGAGGCTCTTGCCTCAAGCTGGCTATAGAAGGAAATGGGAGTCCTAAATTTAGATGCTGTTGATGTGATTGAAGGGAAATGGTGTGCTAATACCTGCAGGATATGGCATCTCAGGAAAAAATGATGAATTTACTCATGGTGTACAACACCCTCATCTTGCAACAGAGGAGGGTGATGCTGAGCGTGGAGGGGATGAAGGCTCCGGCCTGGACGCAGAGGCCTCACAGAGGCCTGTGAGCCGGGAGCTCTGCACCTTCGCTCAAAGACATCTGAACTTCAGAACGTGCTCTGCTGTCCTGCTTTAGTCTCTCCTCTCTTCCACCCCAAATCTTCAAGCTCCTGGGATCAGTTTGGAAAACAGTAATTGGGGATTTTTAAACCCAAGCTCGCTGAGGTGGGGGCACTGCTGCAGAGCAGACTCATCCTAAACACTGTTCCAAGACTTTTCCTCACGGTCCATCACGTTTTCTTACAGTTCAGCCTATGACAACCATAAAAAGCCGCATCTGGAGGATTCTGAGGTCATGGAGTGCAGCTCCTGCTGTCACAAGTGTTGCTTGTCAGAATTTGTGTCTTTGCAGTTGTTCCTCCTACAGAAGCTGCCTTTCCTTTGAGGCTTTCTCTTGCTTGTCACAGTCCACACGCGTTGTATCACTTCCACTTTCAAAGGACCTGCCATTCAAGCCCAGCTAGATGTCCCCAAAAGCAAAGGCTCCTTCCTTATTTTGCTTTTTAATTGACTATTTATTCTGATTAGTCCCTTTCTTACCTTTATCTCAGGATAGAGTGCTTAAAAGAGCACTGTTTGCACTTGAAAAGTTCACCTGCTTGCACTTTTTGTATTTGATACTGACTCAGGAAGATTAACATGCTGAAAAAGAGCAAGTTAATGTAAGAGCATGAACTAATGGCTGAGGCTCCTAAAGAATGCTGTATCTGCTCTCCAGAGGAATTTGGGTGTGTAAGAGGAGCACCAGGTGGTTACATGGCAGAAGGTCAGTGCAGCATGGAGCCAGGTGGGACCTTTAAAACAGGAGTGCTCATGCTGGGGCACTACACAGCCCCTGGTTTGGCTTATGGCACAGAGAAGGATTTCTCTCTCAGTGCCTGCAATTTCCTCCCTCTGGGAAGTGTGGAAGAACACAAAACGAAACAAAACCATAACTGAACGCTTCAGTCCTCCGTAAGCATTTGTGCAGCCTGACTAATGAGTGTGTCAGATAAGCCGTGACCTCATTTTCGGATCTGAGCTTTGAGAAGTTTGGGTTTAGGCCAATTTCACGGGATGTGTTGTTGAGCCTTGCGAAGTGTCATTGCCAGCCCGGATTCAAAGCCTCCACAGCTTCGGGGAAGTTCAGATCCAGCTCTGTAATCTCTGATATCAAACTTGATTTGACTTTGATTTGCTGCCCCTGGCTGAGCTTGGAAGGAAGTGTATTGCATCAACTGACTTCCATTTAAGTTCCCTATTAAAATTTCCCATGGCATTTAACAGCAGCCAGAATTAAGCCAGCAATACACATTTTTTCTGTCAACCAGGATTACAAATAATGGCATATATTAACACTTGCAGACGTTTCTTCCCCAAGCAGAACACAGTGCAATTCCTTCGGTGTGAGAAGGGCGAGATTGCTGCTGCTTTCCCTCTGGTCAGCCTAGCAACAGAGCTGGATGCACAGAATGCTGCACATTTCTGCATCTGAGGACCAGGGGAGGAATTTTCAAAATTTCTGTGTCACTTCAGCACCTTCATTAGCTGCCCTTTCCCAAGGACTGAGGGCACCAGAGCAGGCTCTGCTGGTCCTTGGAGCATCCAGAGCTCAGGGAAAGGCAGGTCGGGGTGAGGACCAATGCAGCTGAGACCATGGGAACGGGTTCTTCCCCAGAGCATTGCCATGGATGTTGCTGAAGGGACATGGCATTGTGGGAAGGATCACAAGCCTGGATTTATTTTTTTAGTAGAGAGTTGCTGTCAAAAATAAGCTACCTGAAAGAAGTAGGAAATAAGAGAAGGAAAAATGATGAAAGAGTGAAGTGACTTGGAGGCTGCCAGCAAGCAAGGAGGCTGCTGCTTGGCTCAGGGCCTCATTTCAGCAAAAGCTATTTAACATTTCTACAAGTGATGACAAAATTGCTCTCTATTAATGGGCCCTCTTTGTGTCTCTAATTTATTCTTAGTTCTCAGAGGCAATGTAGTAGAGGCCAGCTTGCTTTATCCTGCGGTATTAAAAAGCGTGGGGCTGAGAAGCTTAGCGCTGCTTTGTCAGGATTTTCTCCATCTGACAAAATAATAGAATAACATCATCCTATGCAGAGAGCTTTATTTTTTTTAAAGAACGGCTTTTCTCTTTCAATTCAAAGCATTTAAGGAAAGGCAGTGGTGGCAAGAGTAAATGTGTATTTTCAATATTCAGGAGCTATGGCTCCTAACTGCCAGACTTGCTAAAACTTCTCCAGACATTAGTGGTGTGCCCTGAGGTTGAGACAGATATAGGTTAAAAAACCTGTTCCAAGAAGGGAAAGATTTATACTGTCCAGAGGGACGAGGTGATTCCAGTGGAGGTGACAATGCCACAGGCAGGGCAAGGGGATTCTTATGAACCTCTTTTCTTTAAGGGGGAAAAATAAAAGAAAACATTAGTTTAGTTTTTTCTTCTTTTTCACTTTTTCTCCAATCATTAGTAGCAGAAAGAATTATTGTTTTCACCAATATTTATCAAAACAGAAACTAGATATCCCTAGCAGTGAGTCAGTTTCACTGTTCGTGACTCTTTGAAAGTTTTTTGTGTTTTGAAATCACCTGGTCAATGGATTAAAACCTCAAGTATGTTCCAGGAAACAACATAAGTAGAAAATTACTTCCATGAGAAGCATGTTGAGTGTGCTCACACAAACTGTTCATCAGATAAGCCTGAATAATGAAAGACTTCCTGGGTTTTGGAAGCCAGAAGCTGATTTCTTAGCTAAATCCATGACTAAAGGGTTGATGTGAACAGTTCACCCAGCTTTAGTCATGTGTAAGGAAGAATGTACAGGTACCAAGGGAAAAACTGAATGCCACCAAAAACAGGCCTCAGCAGAATGTCAGTGATAAAGGGAAAAGAGGAAATCTTGAGTCCTTTGTGACATTTTCATCCCTTCCCTCCCCTCAAGGTGGGAATTACATTTCAAGTAAAAGGATAAAGGATGTCAGGATGCATTTGCACAGCACTGCGCTATCATGCACATCAGGGAACTACCAAACAGGCAGGGCAAGATTTGAGGAAAATGTATCGTAACAAACTCCTTTGTTCCGTGGCACAAGGAGATTATTATTTTAATATTCATTGCGGAAAGGTCTAGAAGTCCCAGGAGAGAACAGAGGCTAAGTGTTGTGCATATACAAAGTCTCTGCCCCAAAGAGCTTAATATTAAATAGAGAAGATGGATAAATAGTGAAAAGGAAGACACTTGGAGCTAAATTGCATAAAGTTTGTAGCAGAATGCAGCACAGAAAGGTCTGGTGAGTCCCAAAGCTCCTACATCCTGTCTCGGAGTTGTAGCTACTGGCCTGGGAGTCAGTGATTTCCTCATCTTTCCTTTGTATGACCTATCCATAAACTTGATCCAGAGTTGTGGTTGCGTGCTCCAGTTGAAAAGAAAGCCTTCATTACAAGCTATGATTGTAAAGGTTTTTTTGGAATGACCACGTCAAAATACTATTCCATAAAATTCTGGTAACAGGATTTCCCCATCTCTTGAGCACAGGCACAAATCTTGATATTATGTGCTCTTCCCATAAGCTGGTTACGTTTCGGCCTGTGTTTACATACCATTTCTTGGAGGAGCCATTGGCATGTCTGTGGGTTATGTGCTGGGTATGTTGTCCAACAGCAACCCTACCCTGCCCAAACCACAGCAACCCAACACCTGTCAGGTGAGGGTCTTGCAGTGTTCTAGATTTTGTTCTGGGACACAGAGTTCCTCATTTACCCTAGCGATGAGGTAAGATAGGAAACGTAAATCAAGGTGTAGCCTAGTAAAAGCAGGCTGCTGTCATTCAGAGGAAGACAGAGAAAGTCTGGGCAGTGGTGGGAAGTCAGAGAGCTTCTCACATTTCATCGCTGTACCTCAAGACTCCAAGAACGTTATCATTGGGAAGGTGAACATCATTCAGGAATTTAGGATGGCTAAGTGTTACTGATATCCGGTCCTTCACATTCAGGTATGTCAAATGGAGCTGGAACAAGGTCTTAAAATTCTTCTCCTGGCACGTGTCTGATGCACACCACGTGGACAGCGTCTGCCGGTTGACTTGGTCGTTCACCAGGAGCTCCATCTTGAGGTCTGTGGGGCTGTGGGAACAGTTGGCAAAATGGAAGTTCAGGTGGCAGTAGATCAGGTAGAGGCCCCGCTCGCGTATCACCAGCTCCTCGCTCTTGCACTGGATGTTCTCACATATTCCCTTCCCAGCCAAACTCAGCTTTGAACTGTTTACTGGATTGGACACTAGAAAGAAAAGCAAGGAAATTTAAGACGAGCCGATGAACTCTGATGGCCTGCATTCAGTTTTATGGGATGCGCAGCAGGGTATTTCCAGGTAAATGGAGACATCTGCTCTGTGGTATTCCTGCAGGAAACTCCCAGAGAGGGCCCTGGCACGGTGGCCACGTGCTCACAGATGGATGCAAGGTGCCGAGCAGTCACAAGGACTGAGCAGCCCTGTGGGAAACCGAGGACATGGAGGTGGGATGAAAAATGGCCTACTGCAGTGTTTAGGGGGAATAATGGAGGCATGTGTTCATGTGCTTGTGTGGGAAGGTACTTATTTATTTACTTTTTCTTTTGAAGTTGAAGAAAATGTTTATGTGATCAGATAGGGCTCGCACTGACCTCTCATGTACGCAGCAGCTCCCTTGGCCGGGGCATTCTGCAGGATTCTTAGATAGTCTTCAGAGGTGTTCCCTGAAGAAAACAACACGTTAGCTGACCACTCCTGATTTCTCTGTGCTGTAAAACACTGTCAGCATCCGACACCTCACTTGGTACCACCGGGCTGGGGACAAACTGCACAACAGCAGCTCCAAAGCAACAAGCAGCAGCAGACAGCATGGGTCTGACAGCTGGTTCCTACTGCATGGCCGGGAACACCCGCTCTGCACACGGATTCCATGGCACTGAAATCTCTTGGTAAACTCTTAACAGTCTAAAGTGCTGGTAGAATGCAGTTATCACTGCAAAACATTGTTATTTTTATTCTCCTTCTTGCGAATAATAGAAATTGTGTATGGGTAAGCTTAATTTAACTGAGATAGTTATAGCGTGCACCCACAGGCAGAGAGCTGTGCACGTTTGAACGTGCATGTTTTGCACGTTCAGCTGCAATTTGCATCTTAAAACGGCTCTTAGGGTGCTTTTGAAATGTTGCTTCCTTAACATGCGGCTGTGACCGGGACTCCGCGCGGACACGGCGCCCTCCCACGGCCGCGCCCGGCACTGCGGGCGGCCCCGCGGCCCGGCATCCCGGCTCTGCATCCCTGATCCTGCATCCCAGAACCTCATCCCATCCCCGCATCCCAGCTCCTGCTTTCCGAACACCGCATCCTGGCTCCCGTACCACAGCTCCTGCATCCTGGCCCCCCATCTCAGTCCCTGCGCCCAACCACTTCCTTTCCCATTTCACCTCTCTTCCAGCCACAATTCACTTTCCCATCTTGCTTTTCCTAAGCCTTTCCTCATCTTATCTCACTGAGCATGCTGTGCATGGCACTGATTATTCCTCCTTTACTCTGTGATTGTATACAGCCCCATGCAGCCCACATGCATATGGACACAGGGACAAGATGCACATACAGGAAAACACCCCCTTGGTGCAACCATGGAGGTAAATGGTCATTTCTCATTGCATTGACCTCTCCTTCTTTACATCTCCTGGCCCTGCTGCAGCTGGGGAAGGGATATCATAGCAGTTCAGATGGGTGATTGGGAATTTTCTGGGGTTTATTTTACAGCTGCATATAGGGAAAAAAGCATGAAAGAATTTCAGTAAGGTCCTGCCAAATTATATACCCCTATCACAGGGTACACAAATCATTTACATTTTCCTGTCACTCAGTTTACAAAATTGATATGAATCCCCCTACAAGGGCACCTGAAGGACCAGTTAATACAGCTGAACTCTACTACATCCTAATGTAGTATTGGGGTGCAGTATCTGGCATCAGATGACATATTTTTTGTTCCTCACATGAACAATATAGCAGGAGACTACTAAATCCAGAGTGAGTCCAGAGTTTCAACTTTCATAGAATTCCTGAAATCACAGGTACAAGAAAGAACTGCAAACCCTTACAATGGCCCCATTTTAAGAGATGTTTGGTCAGGGGAATGGAGAAGTCAGGGAGAAGCAGGTCCCACACACAAGTCCCACTGGTTGGTGATTTGTAACAGTGCACCCTTTGCACTCCTCTTGGAGAAGGAGGCTGTGCATGTCTTGAAAGATCAGTAAACTTCCTATGATTCTGTTAGCTGAAACAGTTTTAGGGGAGCACATGCTTTCTGCACCCTAAGAATGAATAAGTTGTGTCTCAGGCTCCCTTGTCTGTGTCGGAAAACCCCAGAGAAAAACCAAAGCCTACTTTCCTGATGTTAGTCATATTAGTACAGCGTTTTAGTGAGCACACAGAGGTAAGGAGATGTGGAATAGGACAGAAGAAAGCCCTTCTGATCCTTATTTCAGGTCGAAATGGCAGCAAGAGTCTCTGGTAATACACAGCCAGAGCCCTGAGCCCGTCTGCATTACAGATGTCCTTCAGGAAAGGAGGGTGTTTATACAGAAACCTGGTGCCATTCTGGGGCTCTGCCCTATCAAGCAGAGAATCCCCTGCTGCTCAGGCAGACTTTGGGAGCTGCAGCCCTGCAACTTCTGCCAGGCAAGAGCAATCCTGTGCCTGCCCACAAGCAGCCTGATGCTGCCAGGAGCCTCAGCAGCCCCGAGCTGTCTCAGGGTTTTCATGGCATCTCTCAAGATCAACCGTCACTGATGTGGCTGTACTTTGCTCTTTCAAAGCTGTACTTACATTCATTGATGTCAGCAAGTTTCACATGCGTGCGTTTAAAGCATTTATTTGGTGACATCAGCTGTGTTTCTGAGAAGGCAAGTTGTGGAAAAAAAAAATGTATAGAGACATTTCCTGTCCTTGCTCTGCTGAGGCAGCTTATACCCATTTTCTAGTTTTATTTCTCAAGTTACTGCTTTTATCCGAATCATTTCGGCACAAGCCAGCAGAGACTGAAATTGCCAGAGCTGCGGGACTGATCGATGGATGCGTTCAATCACGTCGCCTAATTGGCTTTGCACTAGTAGCAGTGTAAAGCAGAAGTAATCCACTGAAGTCAATAGGATTATATCAGCTTAAAAATACGGTCAGAAGGAGGAGAAGCAGAGCCACAAGTGGGTCTAAGTACCAAGGAGCCCTCTGGTTGTGTGCCCGCTGCGATGCAGACACCAGGCTGCTCCAAGGAAACCTGCTGATAAAGGAGTCTTAAAGGAAGCTGTTTAGGCTGTTTTATCCTAAAGAAACCACCAGGGGATCATTCATTTTTGTCTTCTTGATGCCTTTTAGCATCTTTTGAAACATCTTTATCAATGGCCTGGGTGATGGGATTGAGTGCACCCTCAGCAAGTTTGCTGACACCGAGCTGAGTGGTGCAGCTAACAGAGCAGAAGGGAGGGGTGGTGTCCAGAGGGACCTGGGCAGGCTTGAGAAGTGAGCCCACAGGAATGTAGTGAGATTTAATAAGGCCAAGTGCACGGTGCTGCACTTGGGTTGGGGCAATCGCAGCCACGAGCACAGACTGGAGAAGAACTCACTGAGAGCAGCGCTGCCGAGAAGGACCTGGGGGTCCTGGTGGAGAAAAGCTGCCCATGAGGCAGCAGCGTGTGCTGCAGCCCGGAAGGCCCAACTGCACCCTGGGCTGCCCCAACAGAGGGGACAGGGGGCAGGGAGGGGACTGTCCCCTCTGCTCTGCCCTTGGGAGGCCCCACCTGCAGTGCTGCGCCCAGGCCTGGGGCCCCACACAGAGACGTGGGGGGTGGGAGCGGGGCCAGGGGAGGGCAGGGGATGCTCAGGGGCTGCAGCACCTCTGTATGGGGACAGCTGAGAGCTGGGGCTGTGCAGCCTGGGGGAGGGAAGGCCCTGGGGAGACCTCACTGCGGCCTTCCAGTGCCTGAGGGGCTGATAAACAGGAGGGGAGCGACTTGTTACATGGGCAGAGAGTGATAGGACAAGGGGGAATGGCTTTAATCTAAAAGAGGAAGATTTGGGTTGGACATGAGGAGGAAATTCTTTCTTCAGAGGGCGGTGAGGCCCTGGCGCTGCCCAGAGCTGTGGGTGCCTGTCCCTGGAGGTGGTTCCAGGCTGGGTGGGCCCTGGGCCCTGAGCTGGGGGGCACCCAGGGCTGGGGCTGGGGGGGCTGTGAGGTCCCTTCCAACCCAACCATGCTGTGATTCTGTGGTTCTATCTGTATGGATATCTATATGGTTCTATCTATGGATCTATAACTTGTGATTTTTTTATTGGAGAGGCAGAGGCTCTAATGTTCAGCATTTTTTAGCAATACTCATAATCTCATTGTTAATTAAATAGCCCTCGTTACGGCTATCTGGAGCCAGTCTGGGTGCAGTTCCCCTGGATGCTTGCTCTGGAGGATGCCCGCATGCTCTATGTAGCATTTGCAAGCCCAGACTTGTCCACATTTTTTAAACTGAGAAACAAGCACAGCTCAGCTGCCCTGACCTTGCTGAGTGCAGACAGCCCCTTGCACAGTTTTGCATATATGCACACAAACACACCGGTACTGAAGCCAATAAAACTAAAATCTGTATGCTCTAAATGTGAGGTGCCCATTTCTGAAGAACCCACTGCCCTGGGATTTGTGAATAACACCCCGGTGATTTCAGAGGTTTGCCCTGGACAAACCTCTGAAGGTTTGTCTGGAAGAGACTCTTTGGAAGAGACTATTTTCAGACGTCGAAGGCCAATCTGCACTCAGATATATGACTGCAGTTCCAGAAAGACTGCTTGATTCGCCTGCTTCAACCTGATTCATTGTAGACTAGCAAGAATGTGAATGTGTTATCTCTAATTCCTGGGGTCAGATTTTTCCTTGGGAGGCTATTTCCCATTACAACTTGTGAATGGGGTGCTGAATTTCCTTTGGATTATCCTTTGTCCGTCAACAGCTGACGGATCTTAAGGCCAGACAAAAGTACATACGAAGAGCACACGCGAGCATGTGTATCTGCAGGATTTTCATTTTGTAAATGAGAATAGGTTTGGTTTCATGTCCTTATAGCTCAAAATAAGAACAGAAGCCACCAGTCCAAGTTTACAGCACTTCAGGGGAAGTGAGGCTTGGAGAGGACAGCAAGGAGACGGTGACTGAACCTCTCCAGACGTTGGCAGATCGTAGGTTTCTCTGTGCTTTGTATTTTCCTCTATGAATTTAATCTACCATTAAATCCTTCCAGCCCGTATTAATATGTGATTCCATATTTATGAAATCTCAATGAGTTTCCACAGAGAAATATTTCCACAGAAACAATGCATCACAAACATTTACTTCATGACAAATTGAATTCCTTTCCCCTGTTGCTCAGGCACTTCACCACCAATGACACAGGTTTTCAGGACGTTGCTATTGTTTTTCCACACAAACATTTAATTAGCTGACATTGCACCTCAGCTACTGCTTGCAGATTCCTACAGACCCATCCATCGAGGTCTGACAGCTGAGTCAGGAGTGCAAACCTTCTATACAACTCCCTCGGTGCCCACTGGTGTGTAGCTAATTATAGAGCATGATCTCATTGGAAATCTAAATGCAGTCACAGTGTTTTTCCTGTTTTGAGATTACTGAATGAATTCAGGGAGGTGGCTGTGTCAGGACCACTGTCCCTTTGCATGTCAATGCAGTCTGCAGAGTGACGCCCAGCTGCTCCCAGCAGTATGCTCCTGTGTCCCCCACTGGCATCTCCAAGATGCTTTGCTCAAGATTTGCATCCCCTGAGCCTGCCCATCAGTATGGTTAGAGCAAGGCTGAGCACCGAGCTGGCAGCTCAGCAATGAGCATTGCTTGTTTGCCCACTTTCCAATGCAGGGCTTCTAAGTCCTGTTGCAAACCAAGGGGTGCAACACCCCCACACATTACACTGTCAACATTGGGGCTGCTCAAGGGGCAGAGGCAGATGCAAACTTAAATCCACAGCAGCTCCAGCCTCAGCACAGACCCCATGCTGCAGTGTTAAGTTTCTGTTTGTTGCTCTGCAGCTGCTGGATGGGACCTCGCAGCAGCCACCGCGCTCCCTGCTTAGGATGCCTGGCAGAGCTCCCTGCCAAGGGCCTGCTGTAAATTACCCACTGGGATCTATTAATCAATTAGTCCTGCTTCATGCATTTTAAGAGAGAAAGAAAAGGCCATTGTAATTTGCTCACACTTTAATGCTCCATTACCCTGCCAGGGCTGTGCAATAGAACCTGATAGGCGATGAAGGGCTGACAGAGCACCTGCACCCACCGCAGACAGCCGTCAGCAGCCCTTCCTGCCTTGTGGCATGTCTTTGTCATTCCCTCCTTTGTCTTATGCTAATGCTCATCTCAGATTTAGCAGCAGAATTCAGAGCAACAGGGAGCATGTAATTGATATTGACCCAAAGGCAAAACAGTTTCTGGCTGATGAAACAGCAGCTTGTAAATTCCTGGAGAGAACAGGCTCCTGCTGCCTGGCACCTGCCAGGTGTTGGTGGGGAGAAAGAGAAACTGGCACAGACTGTAAGATTTGAGAAAAAAAAACTATTCCAATGCATTTCTGGGCTAGGGAGACTTCTCCTTCCTAGCCTGGGAACGCCAGTGTTGTTTGTGCTTTGCTTTAAAATAACACTGACCTATGAGACGGTCTCTGTGGCTCTGTCAGTCACTGCTCCCCACTACGTGGCTTTCACTGCCTCTTTCTAACGGGTGGTGAGACCCAGCCATGTAACCAGCACCGGCTGGGTGCATTCTCCAAGCACACATTGCTTTGTGGACACGCAGCTCTGTGTGGGGTCACCCCGACCCATGGGGACCCCCATTACTGTGGGGACACGGGCGGCCAGGCTGAGGGTTTGCAGCCTTTTACATTTGCAAAGCTTTTTGGGCACATTTTGGGGTGTGCTGGAATGAGGCTGTGATGGGACTGTCCCATCTTCCTCATCTAGATCTGCCGTGCATGGTAAGATCCTCCTTTATTTCTGAGGAGCTTCAAGTACAAAGTAAAGCATCAGAAAGCCATAGAAAGACCTAAGGAGATCCATGGACTGGTAGAAAAAAATGCACTTAGGGGACATCTTAAGGGGAAAAGAAAACCCCTCCAGTTCTACAGGAATTTTAAAACACGAGGAATGATGGCGAGGCTGATGAGAAGTTCTCAGAAAGGGCAATGTGTTGTGCAGGGACAACTTTGCGTGGTATGAAAAAAGCCCCAATACAGAACAGTCCTGGATTCGAAACTTCTCCAAGTGAGAGTGTATGTTGCCTAAATTCTGCATGATGTCACCTGTGGGCAAAAATGGAGGTGGCAAAAAGATGGTTATGTGATGAGGGCTTTCTGGGCCTTGAATTTCAGTTTCCCGTTCTATCAACACCTCCATCACTGCGCTTCAGTTCTCCCATCTGTAGAGTGGGAGGTGATGCTGTCTCCTGTCCTCCGGGACTGGCTGGGAACTCGTATTTGCAAGAAGTCAGAATACTTGGTGCTGAGGGCCATAGAACCAAGAAAGCAATGACAATGAAATAAATAGAGCTCCTCTGATTTACACTAAGGGAAAGCAGAATCTGGGTGCACTGTCTCCACTAGTCAAGTTAGAAAAGTTAATCCTATTTTGGGCTCCAAGCTCTGCCTGTTTAAATTCCCTGCTCCTTGCCTCTTGCTGCGCTCCTCCACTTGCCTCTCCCAGCCCTATCCCTTCCCTCCTCCCTTTTCCCCACAAACCAGTTAGGAACACATAACCGCTCCAGACCAGAGGAGTTCAAGAGGAGCTCAGGATGTTTTGAAATATGTGCCAGCAAATTTACACCCAGTCCTTGCAAAGACAGGGACATTACGCCCATGTGTGCAAGAGCCAGCTCTTAAAATAAGACCTAATAGACCGGTGTTGACATCATCTGGAAAAAACGCTCTCTTGCAAAGACACCTCCAGGCAGATTCAGAAATGCTCGCTACTTCCTCAGCCATGCCCTGGTTTCCGGAGGTACTGAGTAATTTGAAAGTTTTCTTTTTTCTTTTCTTTTTCTTTTTTTTTTTTCCGCTGCCTTGGCTATTCACCAAGAAATGCCGCTATGTGGAATGTTGAGATGTGCACAACCGCCTTACTCACGATCCCGGGCAGTATTTGCATGGCAGACGGAACACATTGCACGGGCTGTCAGCGCAGGTGCCTTACCTTTGCGGATGCGTTCTGTGCTGCCCTCTGTGGCTGGATCAGCTGCCTGAAAGAGAAGAGAGAGGGGGTGGTTACTCTGGGAGCAGTGCTCTCCTGTGTTCAAGCAGGACCCTGCTTTACAGGTGGGTCTTAGAGGTCTCCATCACATCCCTGGAAAGCGATGCAGAGGCAGCACCAGGCATTATGGAGTGTATGGCTCCTGTAGAGCACCACGGGGACTGCTGAGGAGCACAGCCCTCTGCACTCAGCCAAATTCATCCTCACTGTTTCCTCATCACAGTTTCTTTCTTTTCAGAAGTAGAAATCTATATTTCTGACACAATATTTCTCTCAATATGTGGCTTTTGTTGGGGATGTTCTGAAAGCAGAGGCCCTGAAATCCTCCCTGTAGTTTGGAAACTTTGGAGCAGGACAGAGTGGGACTGAACACTCTTCAGAGCCAGTGTCACCCCGGGAAGCCTGGCTGGATAAAGGCTGCGGAGCCCCAACATGGGGCTGAGAGCAGTGCTGTTGTCCTGCCTCACCTCCCCTCCTGCTTCCTGCTGGGATGTAAACACATGGGTTGAAATGGCACAGGGAATTTCCTCCATCAGCATGGCCTGGAAACTTCTCAAGAAACATGCTCTGAGCATGAAGTACAGTGGGCTTCTTCTGTGGTCTGTTCTGATAGCTGGGAGAAATGGGGCAGACCAGGCACATGGTGGGAGACAACTTCATCCATAGTGGTCTGGAGATCTCCAGGCTCTTAAAACATGAGCACTTTATTTCTGGGTGTAAATAGGATAATGTGTGGTGTGTGGACAAGGAGGATGTTGGACAGTGAGAGAAGTCATGTTGTGTCTGTTTCTGGTACTTAATGTTGTGCCTTAGGTGTTTAAGAATACATTCAGTTGGACTTTGGCCGAATGTGACCATGTTTTCAACCACAGCAGAGCTGTGTCTGCTTCAGGCAAACCAATTTTATCATTCGATCTAACAACAAAATCTCATGTCCTGCAGATATCTCTATCTGCAGAGGTGCTTCATGATTTGGGCGCCTGTAACATTTGTTTGTCCATTACCTCTGCCCACACCTACGTCAGACAGGAGAACAGTGATCTGTATCACTGGTGAGCCAAAGACTTTCTCCAGCTGATGTTCCTAAGACATACAGCAAGGCTGCCGGGTTAGGAGCTGAACAGGAACCTAGAGCTGTAGTTTGAAAAATTTGGCATTTATGAGCTTCTTGGTCCTCTAAACACCCTCCCTCCAAAAATCTCCTGGCTCCTGTGCATACATCTCACCAGATGTTGGACTGAGAGCACTTCTGGCTGCCTGCGCTGCCCAGCAAACCCTGCCAGAGCCCCCCAGCTCACGTCTGGGCCCCTGTATCGGGCTGTCCCTGTCACATGCAGTCACAGCATGGGGAAATGTTGCTTCCCAATGAGCATTTCGGTACTCTGCAGAGAATTAAAGGCCTTTTGCATGGGAGAAAGAGATGCTTTGTCCCCAGCTAGATTATGCCCAATGATATCAGACAGCAAATCCACTGCTGCCTGCCAAGTGCTTGGTAAAGTGATGGAGATGTTGTCATCAGGGAGGTGCTCCTCTCACAGCCCTCCCTCAGAGCCAGCACGCAGGGTGAGGCTGCTGGCTCACAGCTTGCTCTGTAGCCAGGGCAACAGAGAAAAATTAAAATGAATTAACGTATCGTGGCCTCACCTGGGAAGTCCCCCAGTGGGTGAAAGCAGCAGATACCAATGCAATTTATTTTAGTGGCAATTGACTAGGCATTCAAATAAAACTTTAGAGCTTTCTTTGAAATATCACTTAGCTTTGCTGCTCTCTAACAGCAAGCACATTGCACGTGGTGGTGCAGTTTGGAATGTACAGAAACACATGCTGGATGGTTAAATTCTGCAGCACCAGCTCAGGAACAATTTGGTACGGTAAATTTATGGGTGCTGATGATGAAGGATTTCAGTCTTGGCAAGCAGAAGAGTTTGAGTTTGCTTGATTAGAGAAAATGATGATCAGGTGTCAGTGAAAGTCATTTGTTTCTTCCTTCCCTTAAATATTTACAGATAATTTTCCCAAGCTGAGACAGACTGGTGCTGTTATAGAATCACAGAATACCCTGAGTTCGAAGGGACCCTCAGGGATCACAGAGCCCATCCCCTGGCTCCACACAGCACCCCCCACACCCAACCCCAATGGCTGAGGTTGGTGTCTCAGTGCTTCCCGAGCTCTGGCACTTGGGGCCGTGGCACTGCGTGGGGCACTGGGCCATGCCCACCCCTCTGGGCAGAGCCTTTCCTCACCCCCACCTGACCCTCCCCTGACAGCCCCGTGCTGTTCCCTTGGGTCATTCTCGTGCCTGGGCTCAGGACCAGGTATTCATTTAACCAGAGGTCTCTGACGCATCTATCTCTCTCTCAGAAGCCCAAGATAACACATCTCCAAAATACATTCCCCCAGAAATAAGCCCAGGACCTGGGCTCTTCCAGGCATGTATCCCAGCAGCAGATGCTACGGACATTAATGATGGCACGGGGCTGTTGTGACCTTGATCCCTGAGCCCCAAACCATCATTACCCAGGGATGGCTGAGCAGGAGGAAAAACTGATTCTTTGATGTTCAAGGAGTGGGAAAGCTGCTGTCAGGAGCAACTTTTGGAGCTTTCTCATTTTTGTCAGGGTTGTCCACCAGAGGGGGCCAGCGGGCTCCGATGGGACAGCACATGGCCAGGGATCGGTGAGCAGCACAAACCGGCGGGCAGCCCCACTGCTGTTGGGGTTTGCAGTCATTGATCCCAGCAGCCTGAGGAGCAGGTATAAAGAACTGCAGCGACTCAGCAATTGCCACACTGGAGGCTGAGCAGTGCTGCAAAGATCTGCCCAGGCAGCTGGAAGGTTCAAAATATGACCTCTACAAAATGCAGAGTGATGGCTGTCCCAGATTTCACCCAGAATCTGCTCATAGAGCTACAACCCATGGCCCAGGTGTCCAATACAGCATAGCTTTCAGTACAGTGTAAGGTCTCCTAGGCTTTATGTGCCCTAACATTACATGTCTTGTCCTTTCTGCCCCGTACTCTTTCACTGATTTTATCTTTCTCTCTAGAGAGATATTATATCTATTTTATCTCTATATACGTACAGAGAGATCTACATAGGCGTGTGTATATATAAGCATACACCAGCAGTGAACTGCAGCAGGCAGAAGTGCGTAGGCTTTGGGGCCCTTCTAACAGTGTTAAGAAGGAAAATGCAAGCTAAGGTCCTCTATGCAGCAACTGTTCTTATCTGAGAGAAAAACAAAAATCACTTCTGAGAGATAGAGATAAGCGAATGGCCTGATGCCAAGTGTTTCTGCAGAGAAAGGTTGAGAACTGAGCCGACTTCAGCTCTGAATGTAGTTCCAAATAATGACACTTCCCAGGTCTGACCCTGTGCTGTACTGCCTTTCTTGAAAACAAGGTACGAAGGAAATCTATTGGGGTGTTGGAAAACAGAGATGAATGATGTGCATTAGAACTGATGCTAGATTCAGAGAAATAGCTTTGGAATAGTTGTTGTTTGCTGTTCTTTTTTGGTTGTGTTTTGGTCTTTCATAATATTTCCCTTATTCAGAGAACCTAGATATTGGGTGATGCAAGAGCCTTGCTTCTACACGGTGTGATTTTCCCCTTCTCGATGCGTTTTCCTTCACCCTGAATTAGGCAAGTGGAAAATCATCGAAAGAGCTGAAGGAAGACGAGCAGCCAACTTCCATGTATGTGCAATGGGGCTAGGGGGCCGTGTGGTAGCCAAGACTTGGGTCATGCAGTGGTAGACAAAACTTGGGTCACAAGGGCTGTGTTGTCCCCAGGATCCTCTCTGGCCAGAGGGGAAGAACAGTTTTCCTCACTGCTCTGCATAAGGAGGGCGTGAAGCTGCCAGCATTGTGCCTGGGCTCAAGGACCACTCACACAATCCACCTGACATCTGGAGAGAAAACCAGATCATCCCAGAGGGTTGATCACGGAAAGCGTTTATCTTCTCTTGCGAAATTACCAAGGAAATAATGAAGCCAATTGGTGATGGTGTGCTCCCTACAGCAACAGGGCTCTACAGCCTCAGGGCTCCCCAAACTGCACAGCCCCCTGCCCTGAAGCTGATGAAGTCAATGCTACAGCCATGACTGTATTTACCAAAGGAGTTTCTGCCCAGCCTTACCCTGCCACTGTGACCAGGAGCCAAAGTGCTTTTGGAGCAAGCCCTGGCCATTCTGGAGGAGCCTCTCACAGAGCCACACTTACTCCCTGGTCTAGCAATTCAAGACAGCCATGGGTGGAGAATGACTGTGACTTCTGGACTTCTGGTTCCCTGAGAGCAAGAACCCAAGCTGCGCTTTTGCTGCTAAATTCCTCTTGTAGTGTAAAACTGCTGCTCTATTTCTTGTGTTTCTCACACCCCTCAGCTTCCTGCTTTCTCATTCAGCCAAGCTGTGTTTCCAGAGCAGCTGCAATAATGTCATTACTCTTTTAAATGAAAATCTCAACTCTTTTAGTAATAGTGTTCCTCTGGCAATTGGTCTAACTGCATTTATCCTGATGGAGAGGTAATTTAATGCTTACTTTCATAATAAGTACAAATGAAAGCCTCATTATATAGGAAAGCTGTGGCAATTCTGTAATTACCCAGGCTGTTATTTTAAATATCTCCCTTAATGTTCTGGCATTTATCACTTGTAAACCCCCATGCCTAGCTCTAACTGTGCCCAAATTGCTTCCCTTTTGGAAGAACACTGATTTCAGGTAAATGACTCCTCCCTGGTACAACTTAAAGAACTATCAGTCAAGCTTTAATGGTTTAATTTCTGGCTAATGTGCGTACACAGTGACGCACTTAATTGATCCAGTGCAATTTGTAAGAGAAAATATTGTGCTGAAAGATCATATTTTGTTTTCCATGGCCTACTCCCTTCAGCAGCCCCACGCTGGTGCCTTCATTCTGTGAATCATTGTGGAGATACTTCAGAGCTTAGATTTTTGTGTTAAGATTTCAATGACTATAAAACTGATGTGGCATTTTTCTCTAGTGAAGTCCATAGCCACATTCCTGGTAGGATCAGAAATGCACCTTTTATATTCACAAGCCTGTGTCTCCGCCCTGGCTGGACCTCTCTAGCTGATTCCCCATCCAGTCCCAGATCCTCTTTGTCTTAAGAAGGGGAACACATTCGTAGGCAGAGGGCAGAGTTCTCTCCCTCAGACCTTGCCTCACTTACATCCTCCAGTCATCCTTGCTAGAGCTCTATTTTTGCTTTAAAACACCACACCCAGGAGCAGGGCTGACAGGAAGGTGAGGCACGGCAAGCTGCTTTGCCCCCATCCTCTGCCCTGGGTGGTTCAAGGGAGCCGTGCTTCGCTGCATCACGCTGTGCCCCAGCAGTTTCACATGGCCCTAACACAGACCACCTCGCTGTCACTGCGGCTTAGCAAAGTTTCGGAGGAACAAATGCAGACTCTACCAGACCAGAGCATCTGGGACCTCAGCCACTCCAAAGAGGACACATAAAGGAGACACATCAACCAGGCAGCAGACACTGAGGCACTGATGTGCCTTCCCTCCACTTCTCCTAACTGGCTGGACAGAGGGCGGATTGGCTCTTGCGTTATGAGCTTTCCACTTCCATTCTCAGAGAACATATTGCCTGCTAGAAATTAACGTTGCCCATGGAGAAAGGATTTCTTTTTCTGAAAATTCTTTCATCTCCCTCTTTATTTTGTTTTTCTCTCTCCTAACGTGTGTGCATTCATAACAGGTGGCAGGGTCTGATCTTCCAGCCATGGGATAATTTTTGAAAAGTAGAAGTTTACATTAAAAAAATAAAGAAAAAGAGAAGAAAAAGACAGTGAGTAAAGTGAGAAATCACTTACCGTCCTCCGAATAACTAAGACCATGATGGTGGCTACCGCGAAGACGAGTAACGCAACAAGGGTAGCGATGATGAAATACAAACATGTTTTGTTAGTGGCCCCAAGCCTCCTTGAAACGGTGTCTTCATTCATATGCATGGCTGATTCATGAGAGTCCTTCATCTGAAAAAGTGCTTGCTCTTGTGCTGAGCACGTTCTTATATAGCTCTCAGGGTACTG
The DNA here is from genome assembly GCA_013396635.1 of Penelope pileata. Taxonomy (NCBI): domain Eukaryota; kingdom Metazoa; phylum Chordata; class Aves; order Galliformes; family Cracidae; genus Penelope; species Penelope pileata. Next base: position 254,138 of record WBMW01000471.1, read on the forward strand.
CTCTGTATCTCCCCTTGATCAGGTTCAGGTCGCAGCCCATCTCTGTTCCTGGCAGGATTTTCCCCTTCATCCTGGCTCATGTGATCTGGAAAAAAAACTTCATCACTTGTGGTACGAAGAACGAGGGAGCTGGGGGCGTGAAGCAGGTCGCGGCTGCGAGGAGGGGAAGGAGCTTCATGTTCTTGATCAGGGATTTCGCGACAGCAGGCTTGTATGCTGCATCGGAGGTTTCTGATGTCAGAAGGTGACTAGTTACTAAGATCAGTGCCCCCTCCCTGTCACTGGCTTTCTGTGAAAAAGAGAGCTATGCAAATTTTGTTTCATTTTATACTCAGCGCAGCTACAGTTCGGTGCAGTACATTGCCCTGAGCGCTGCCTTCCTGTCACACTGAGGAACCTCTTGTTCTCCTCCGTAGCGTCCCAGCACTGTGATCTCCAGTGCTCTACATTCAGAGATCACAGAACCATTAAGGTTGGAAAAGCCCTCTCAGATCCCCAAGTCCAACCCCAGCCCATCCCACCATGCCCACTGACCATGTCCCTCAGTGCCACATCTCCATGGGTCTGGAACACGCCCAGGGACGGTGACTCCCCCACTCCCTGGGCAGCTGTGCCAGTGCATCACCGCTCTTCCTGAGAAGAAATTTTTCCTAATATCCAACCTGAACCTCCCCTGGCACAACCTGAGGCCATCCCCTCTTGTGTTATTNCACACAGCCTTTCAACCACTCTGCCCCAAACCTGTAGCATGGCACGGGGCTGTTGTGACCAAAGTGCAGGACTCAGCACTTGGTCGTATTGAACTTCATCCCGTTGGCCTCAGCCCAGCGATGCAGCCTGTCCAGATCCCTCTGTAGGGCCTTCCTACCCTCAGGCAGATCGACACTTCCTCCCAGCTTGGTGTCATCTGCAAACTTACTGATGGTGCACTCAACCCTCTCATCTAAATCATCAATAAAGATATTAAGCAGACCCAACACTGATCCCTGGGGAGCACCACTCGTGACTGGCTGCAGCTGAGTTTGACTCCATTCATCATCACCCTCTGGGCCTGGCTCTCCGGAGAGATTTTTACCCAATGAAGGGTACACTTGTCTAAGCCATGGGCTGCCAGCTTCGCCAGGAGAATACTGTGGGAGACAGTGTCAAAAGCTTTGCTGAAGTCCAGATAGACTACATCCATAGCCTTTCTCTCATCCACCAGGCTGGCCACCTGGTCATAAAAGAAGATCAGGTTGGCCAAGCAGGACCTGCTTTTCAGGAACCCGTGCTGACTGGCCTGATCTCCTGGTTATCCCACGCATGCCATGTAATCACACTCAAGATGATCTGTTTCATAACCTTCCTTGATAACAAAGTCAGGCTGACAGGCCTGTAGTTCCCCAGATCCTCCTTCTGAAACCCTCTTGTAGATGGACATCACGCTGGCAAGTCTGCAGTCTTTGGTGTCTATTGCTCCTGCCTCTGAAGGTCTGCAGGTGAGATTATGCTTGAAACATCCCACTGAAATGTGTCAGGAAGTTGTCTTTGATACAGGGTGCAAGTTTTAGGCAAAGGCACAGAAAGAAAGTGGTCACAGCAAAGTAGCTGAAAACATGATGTCAGGATGTGCCCACAGAGGGTGTCTATGTTCACCTCCATGTCCTGACTTCATTGGAAACACTTCTACTCCTTTCCAGTGTGAAATCACCAGTAATTCCTAACCCTGTATTTTTATGTGAGGTGAATCCTTGCTTTCTGACTAGTCCAACTCTAAAGATGCTTGGTTGTTCTGAACATTTCTGTAGTTGAATGTGTGTCTGCTTTTGATTCATATTTAAAGAAGCCAGATAACTCACATAACAGACCAAGATGATGAGGAGTGGTTTGTATCTTAACTATTCCCAGATCACAGTTAATTGGTACAAGGTCACCAGAATGGCCAAACAACTTGCCTTCAGTAGAGCACAAGAGATGCCTTGGGAAAGACATCAGAGCAGAAAAAGCAAGTGAAGTTATTTATTGAGTGTAATTATCCAGGTTCCTCTGACTGCAGCACATGGAACTCCCAAACCAGAGGTAGTACTTTACAATTTTAGTCCGATTCTGCTTAACAATCCTGACATTAAGGAGCCCCAACGTTTGCTATTGTTACTACTAGATGTTAAAAAAATCATCAGAGCACAGCACTGAGAAAGATTCTATAGATTTCCAAACAGTGTTTTTCAGAGCTTTTCTTTCCACTGTGGAAACAGGCGCAGCCTGTTTTAATCATAGAAAAGGGAAAGTGAGCCCCTCTCCTTAAAGACAAGGTGTATAGTAATACAAGTGGCCAGGGCTGCTTCTGGCAGCCTGTTACGCAGGCCTGAGAAGTTGGGTGAGGTGAATCCTCACCCCCTCAATCCTGCCTGGTGGTTGCAGACCATTTGGTCAGCAGCTGGAAGCAGTGGTTCTCACTTAGTTCCTATGTGCTGAAAATTGATTTTGATTTTCAAGGGAAAGAATTACATGCTCTTGAGCCCTTCCAGCAGCCAGTCCTGCAGAGCATCAAACCTGGCCTTGCCAAAGCAGGACATGGAGGTGTCCCCTAGAGGCATCATTGCTCCCCAGCCCTCCTTGACAATGTGACAGTTGTGAAATGCAGGAAAATCCACACAGCAAAGATCTTGCAGTGACTAGCAGCATCTACTATGCTTGAAAAGACATTAAGCATCCCTTGCTTGTGGCTGAGCAGGTGTATAACTCAGCAAGGAAGATGACTTACAAGAGAGTAACAGAGTTGTAGTTTTAAGAATGTAACATAATCTTCAGTGTCACAAGGAGAACACTGTGAGCTGGTAGGTTTTTGTGGTTGCACGAAGATGTGCATGGTCAGCTACTCAAACAAGTGTAAAACACTCGCGCTAAACCTACATGTAAGTAGAAAACCAGGTAGTGTGGTAGTGATAACTACAAAAGAAAAATGGATCAATGAAAGGAAGTGAGGGAAAATAGGAAAAAATTCAGCTCTTCTGCAAAAAGATGCAATCCAGATTAAATGTGGCCTATTACTTTCTAAACTAAATTCGGTCAGCCTGCTAGGATGGCACTTGAAAGCTGCAATTATTAATAATCCAGCAATGCTGAAATCTGCTGGGAAGGTCACACAAAAATATATAGGAGACATAGAGCATCTAATCATTCGACAATATTGTACAACACAGATTTTCAAGGCAGCAAAGGCAAACACCTACGATTGCCCCAAGTAAAGGCAGGATCAATGAATGATTCCCTTTCTTTCACTGAGAAGGATGAAACACCTTGAAATGGAGAAGGGAAATACAGCTGAGGCAGGTGTGCAGCTAAGCCAGCCAGTAATTTTCAGGCAGGATATCAGTACAGGATGAACGGATGCTTCTACTCCTGCAGCTTTGTCTTAAGCAGCAAATAAACCACCTCATCTCCCTGCCCACCTGGTGTTCTTGGGCTGCTGTGGCTGGGCACCCTGGCTTGGCAGTGGTGATACACTTCAAAACATCACTACAGTTCAATGCTCTGTTACCCTTTTCATCCAAGAACACCACCCTACCACACTACTCATCTGATTGTGCCTCATTTCCAGAGCCTAGGTCACTACCTTCATGTCTTCTGACCTGGGCTGCATCCATTCTCACAGCCCCAACTGAGAGCCTAAACAGCAGGTGTTTGCCCTGTGATAGCATTGGGTCTATAACATGAGACACCTGCTGCATCCTCTGTGGCAGAGCTTTGCTTAAAAGGACAGAGAAGGAGAAAACAAGTGAACCACAAAACCAGCAGTTCTAATGATTTCTTGGTAGAGTTTTCAAGTGAGTGTCTTTAGCAGAAAAGTACAAAAATATCCCAGCCCCTTTTTAATATTTATTTATCTACTCCTCTGCTGAAAGGAACCAAACATACTGAGAACTGAAAGCACATCCATGTGGTCAGCGGAAATTCACCTTTGTCTGAAATCTGTGAGAACTGAAAACCTTTCTGACAGACATTAAAGGCCAGTTCTTCAGAGGCACGTGGCCCAGCTGCCACTGAAATCCAGAGATGTGAAGAGAACAGATGCTCTTGGGAGTTTTTGTTTTTATCCTCAGTGGGAACTGTGTTTCTCATCAAACCGTCATTCCTGTTTACATCCATGCAGTTTGCTACCAGAGCCTTGTCCTGAGCTATTCAAGACCTGAGAGAGCTCAGAGAATGTTCACCACAACGTATCTTTTATTACGCTGAATGTCTCCTGGCTGCACCCACAATTAAGGGTCTTACACAGCAAAGATGCTATCAGGCTCCTGCCCTCATTGAGACCCCCTTAAGGGCAGGGCTGTGCAACTTCAGCTGAATGGCACCCAGCTGCACACATGCACACATGTGAGCACATGCGGATGCCTTGTAAATCACTTGAAATGGAAATGCAACATCAGTAAACTGAGGTTAGTGCAAAACATCGTTAGTACTCAAGGTATGAATCACAGGTTTTTAAGTTTCCTCCGATGAATCACTCTCTCGTGTTGTGCTTCGCTGCTGTGTTTGTACCCAACACCTCAGCCTGAGCTGAGGGAGATGGGCCAGGGGCCTTCTGCTGAGCACTGCTCAAAAATGCTGCAGCATTTGATCCCACGGTGGTGGCACATGAACTCACATTCATGGATCTAAGAGGTCTTGTCCACCTTGCCTTCCCCTTTCTGATGCATGGTGAGGTGCTAGCCCCGTTGGGTGGGATGGTTGTTGTGGACTTCTCCAGGAATGTCCTGCTCTTACTTGGCAGTCCCCCACACACTTCCACCAGGATGAGGAACTGAGAAGTCAGGTATTCTCCTGGAGTAGTGTATCCAGTTCTGGGCTCTCCAGCACAAAAAGGACAGGGATCTCCTGGAAAGAGTCCAGCGGAGGGTCACAAAGATGATAAAGGACGTGGAGCATCTCCTGTATGAGGAAAGGCTGAGAGACCAGGCTCTGTTCAGCCTTGAGAAAAGGAGACTGAGAGGGGATCTTATCAATGTCTATAAATATCTAAAGTGCGGGAGGCAAAGGGACATGGCCAGCCTCTTTTCAGTGCTGTGTAGGGACAGGACAAGGGGAAATGGCCACAAACTGGAGCATAGGAAGTTCCACACCAACATGCATAAGAATTTCTTCACGGTGAGGGTGATGGAGCACTGGCACAGGCTGCCCAGGGAGGTGGTGGAGTCTCCTTCCCTGGAGATATTCAAGACCCATCTGGACACCCACCTGTGTGACCTGCTGTAGGGAACTGCTTTGGAAAGGAGTTGGACCTGATGATCCCTAGAAGTCCCTTCCAACCCGTACAATTCTGTGATTCAAAATCCCCATGCCACCAAATTCCCATTGAGAGTCAGTAATTCAGCCTGGACAAAGATTTATTTTATATGATATTTATCAGAACCTGTGCCTGTTCATTTGATCCTGATCCATGGTAAGTCAGAGGATGAAGGAGACGACACTCCAGCATCACACTCCCAACACTGCTGTGACGATGTTGTTTGCAGTTGCTGTAAAACAGACTTCTGAGGGAGGCTCTGCGTGTCGGTCATCCAGGCCTTCCTCTGCTCCTGCAGCACGTTGGAAGGTTTCCAAGAATAGCAATATTCTTTTCTCATTTTGCTCCTCCAATAAAACTACTGAATAAAAATAGACATCAGACAGGAGGAAAATAAGAGAGAAAAAGGAAGGTTAGAGCTGCTATTGCGCAGTATTATCTCCTTGGGAAGCTATATAGTGTTTATTCATGCTGTGCAGCTGCCTTCCTTGTTCAAAAGAATTATATCACTCAGCCTTGTAAGGCAATAGAAAAACAGGTATATTAAATTAGTTGAAAATTGGCTATAGAGGGAAAAACATCCTCATATGCTGGAGGTGATGTGCACTATCCGTCTCTCCAGAAGTACAGGTAGAAAGCAGAGGCATTAAGATAGATAATAAAATGCAATAATAAAGCAGTACAAATGGAACAGTTATAAAAGTGCAATAACTTCCACAGATTTGTCAGAGTGCATTTGCTCAGTGGGAGTACCAGGAGTCCCAGACAGTACCAGTTCTTCCCATGTAGCACCCACCCCAAAGGAAGGAGCTGCCCACTTTACTGGAAAATCTTTGGTATCGTTCAGCAGCATTTGCTGTTATGAGTCAATCAAAACAGAAATGCTCTTTCCTGGGTACTAATCCCCTCTGTATTCTGATTAATGATTTGGGAGTAAGATGAAGAAGGTAATGTATGAATCACAAAGCTGTAAGAAACAGGATAACATCGCTTAAATTAAAAATGCAGACTTATTTAGAATGTGATTTTACAGACACGTCTGGAGACTTCAGGTACCTGAAATTCCAGTTATTTAGTGAAATAACACTGGAAGAATCTTCATGTCCATCAGGGTGCTCATCACTTCCTGAAAAAGAGGGCATTTCTGTGTGATTCATGCAGCATAATGGAAAATTGAGCCACCGAGAGCTATATGCAGAATGTGAAATTTTAGTAATTGCCTATGGTAAGAAGTAGAATCCTGAAGACTAGTTGGTCTCAGCTATGTCGGAAGCTATTATTTGTGTTCCTTGCACAGGGGATGTGTACTGAAAACTTTTGATTGAAGAGAGGGAAGTGATTGGGAGGTCAGATGGAAAATGATAAAACCTTTATGGGGACCAAATATTTCTGGTTAAACTTCACTAGAAAGGCAGAACTACATCACACCTGAATTCAGCTGGCAGTGTAACATATGCAAATGAGAAACAAGGAACATGCAAAAGCTGTTAATTGTTGGCTAATAAATGTCCCTCTGTCTTATAAAAGGGGAAATATACATAACCTGTTCAGTGTGGCATTTGTACATTAAAGTCTATTAGGAAATAATATGTGAACAAGGGAAAAGTCGAAATCACATCTATCTTGAAGCATGGCCCATACATCACAGCAAGAGCACAAATGCAGTGTGAAAATATATTTATAATTCTGGCAAGCTGAAAGATTTCATCCTCCTCAAAATAATAAAAAAGCATCACTCTTCTTCTCAAAGAAGAGCCTGAGAAGTTGTTTATTTTTTCCATCCCTATAAAGGCATTGCAAAAGCTACTACTCCACTCTAGTGCTTGTGACAGAGTTAGCTGCCTTGGGAACCAGAGCTATCTTAGGTCACCTCCCAGTCTGAGATGGGCTCCTTGTTCCAGCTCGTATTTAAGGTGGATTAGTGCCGGTATTTCCACCCACCTCCTTGTCCAAGATGAGTAACTGAGTGTACAGAAGCTGAAAGTGTCCCCTTGGTGTTTAGGGCACACTCAAGTCTAAGGACCATCTTCAGGTGTCAGTGCCCACAAATCTCTGGCACTTGGAAGTTGGAAAGCAGACACCCCCGAGCCCATGTTCACCCCTACTTGCAGCATCTGACAACTGGAGCTGCATGAAGAGGCCCTCATGCCTCTATGGCATTGATGTGATGTGGCTCAGGAGCTTGAGCACACACAGAAAAGCTGCAGCCCGGGGCATCTTAGCTGTAGCTTGAGTGATGCGTACAAAGCCGCACAAAAAAATGATGGTAAAAGGAAATAAATGTATGAGTCACAGGAGGATGAAAAAGCAAAATCAAAAAGACTATAACCTTGACTACAGTCCTTTTTTCTCCTAAAAATGTAAATATCAAGCAAAATACTGCATCTGACAGTATTCTCACTGGAATAGTTACCCTTAAAATGTCCACAGCTTTTATCAAAGATGTATTTCTTATTCACAAGACGGACGTCACCAACATGGATTCTGTTCTGTCTGCTCTCCCTGGAACAAAATTTGGTATTTCTGTCTTTGATTCCAATCACTGCATACAAAAGCTCTGTGCATTTCCATTGATATTCAGATCATTTCTACTTCAGCTTCCCTTGAATTAATATAACCCAGGAACCTTAGCAATGTCATTCTCAATTTATGCAGGCTTAGGCTGAAAATTTTAATCTTGTCTGTCTGCTCTTGATATTTTTGTTCATGAAATTTGGTTGCTTTATTTTTCTTTGATGTCTTTATGCAAATGTCACAGTATTGCATTGGGTCTAGAGCACTTAGCAGGACAAGCAAGTCTTTATCCTCCCCAGAAGAGCTGGACACTGAGATGTCTCAAGGACAATCAAGAAAACCTGTCAACATGAACAACCGTACCAAACAGCAAGTGTTTTTCTGGCAATGCTACTTCTCCATGTTTTCCCCCAGATTTTTCCACAGCAGAGGCCTGCCAGCCAACAGAAGGGTATAGAATCATAGAAATCCATTTGATTAGAGCAAAACAAATGGAATTCTGCAAGACCATGTATTTGAAGCTGCTACCTTGAAAACAGTAGCACACAGGGACATGTCCGCAGCAACTTGACAATTCACAAGTAGCCAAAGAGTCACAGAGTCCACCAAACACCAGCCATGGTTCAGTGAGTCAGCAGTGAACACAACGCAGCTCAAAAGTGGTGCAAACCTGACCTGCGGTTTCATGCAAACCCTTTTTCCCTACATGGGTTCATGCCCCCTGAATTTCGCTCTCGGTTTCAGGTATGAATGAATTCAAAATCTTTAGGCAAGATACAGTGAGAAGAAACTACCTAGTTTTGAGTAGTTTCAGTACAAACCCAAGCAAAACCACAGAATTGCTCATGGTTTCCAGACTAAACCATATATTTCACCTCATTTCTTTGGAGTTTCGTTATGAAATTTTCATGGAGTCAGAAAAAAAGTAGTATGAAGCTTAATGTCCCAAAGCACTTTGAATTGCTGCCACTTCTGTCTTCTGAGAATAAAGTGGTTGAAAATGCATATCTTCTTCCAGCCAACATCAAGATGTCTGGTTGCACAGAGACAGTTCTCTGCACCGTGTAATCCCCCAGTTTGCTTTAAGTGCAAATGGATTGGCTCACTGCTCCTCCTGGGCTCCTGATCTTTGGACTTGATCTTGGTCTTTGTGTTGGTTTTGTTAGTGTAGCCTTGAATACATGCATGGAAGAGAAAAACTAAGGATTCTCCTCATGGTGGGAAGTCTATGGATTCTGTGGCATGGCATAGACAAGTCTACATCTTTTATACCTTCTAAAATAAAGAAAATTTCAGAGTTTAAAGAGACTGGAAAAATACTAAGACTCTAATGATATTCTCTCTCATTGATTAACAGTGACTTTTTCCAGTAGAGAATATAACTGGAATCACTTCTAAGTCAGGCTATGAAATTCATCAAGTGCTGGTAGCTCAGGCTACTCACAGACATACAGGTGTGGTACAACAGGGGCTGTGCACAGTAATGAGAGCTTCAGCCTTAAACTCATGATAGTTCAACAGCAGATTAATGAAAATAGCGAGGAGAACAATGAGCAATGAGAAACATACATTTTACTGTAGAAAATCTGTCATGAGATGTAATGCATTTCATATGATACATAAGCAAATGTGTGTTTTTTTGTTGGATACATATCTGAAGGCTGTGCCTCACCTACTGAACCAATTCTGTCATCCAGAATACATCAGTACTAATCCTCTTGCTGAATTCCTTAGAAATCATCTTACTGAGCACAGCTGAACCAGGAAACTCGACAAGGCTTGAAGATTTTGTTTTAAAGACAGCTAGCTTTCATTTCAGAGACCTCCAGTCATGATGGACTTGCCATTTCTTTCAAGGAGTCATGCCAATATTTAATTAACCTCAGCCTCATGGATTTGTTTCTCATTCCTATGGGACTGACAGGAAGATAGAAAAGAGGAAAGCCTTGGGATTCGTTCACCTCTCCATTAACTCTCACTTCTACTGGTCAAAACATTCCTTTTCTCAAATTAAATTCACATGGACCCAGCATCAAATTTTCTTCATCCCTCAGTCTGATTAAATAACTAGACCAAATTGCTCAATTTTCTCTATGTAAAGGCATTTTCTGATTTGTTTACTCATATGCCATTGTAACTATTTAGCAGGGAAAGTCTGTAACAGGATTTTTCTCAGAACATGCAGGATGGGAAACTGCAACTTCAAGCAGTGCTTCAAGTGAAAAAAAAGCACAGCAAACAATTGAAAGTTAGAGACACCCACAAAATGTAAAAATATCCTGTACCTCTGTGGCCACTGTAAGTGCAGTTAGGTAGTTTCAGGATGTGTCTTGACAAGCTGGTTTGCTTTGTTTTGGTTTAGCCATTTTCTGGAGGGGGGTGGCCTATGGGTAAAGCTAGTTCCACGTCCGGGCTGTGCCGCAGCCTTGCTGTGTGCCATGTCCCTCCCCATGTCCTGCTTTCCCCAGCGGCACGGGCAGGAAAGCAGCACACTTCCCCTGGCCAACATACTGTCTGTCAGCATCCCCTGAAAGAGGAGAAGATTTCAGGCGAGGTGGTGATGACTGCCTTAATTTTCATAGGCCAAGAGCATGAGGGAAGAGGGTAGGAAGGGCGGCAATGATCGCAGCCATTGGTGCATGCTCTGAACTCGCAGCTTGTTCTGCAAAGTGACGTGTTTGAACCCAGCACTGAGCAGGACACGCTAATGCCTTTGGGCCTGTTGCAGTATGACTATCTTCAGCATTTCCCTCCCCACAGCTCATATTTTTTTACAATAAAATTCTACCCAGTATCTGCCATTTTACAGACAGAAAAACTGAGGCAGAGGCTGGAGAAGTGACTAATGGAGCAGGGACAGCCCGTGTCGTTCTGAAGTCTTTGCCAGGTGCACTGGAAAAAAGAGATCTGTGGATTTTCTGCCGTGATCTCAACCAGTCTGCAGGAATGGCACCACGGGCCAAGGCTGCGGGCAGACCCCAGCACCCGGGTGGCATCCGTGCCTCATCACAGGCTTCCAGGAGAGCCAAGGAATGAGGGAGGGAGCCTGGTGAGGACAGTGAGAAAGAGGAGGTGGAGGTGTAGGCTGTGAGAGGAGATGAAACAGCTTTGACACAAGCAAAGGAAACTTCAAGTTTGGAATTTCAAAAAATCGACTCAACATTTCTGTCGCAGCAGATAAACATCTGTTTGCTTTATTACTGGGAATCATCTTTTTCTCTGATTATAAATAGAAGCAGAATGTTACCTCATGTTATTTCCTCTGGGTTTTTTTCGGGGATAGATACAAGTGGGTGGTAAACAGCTCACAAGGGACTTGTTGTTGTTATTATTAGTCAATTGAAGAACTGGAGGGGAGCGCTGAGGCTGCGATGCTCCAGGTACGGGGCAGCCACAAACCAAATATAGGTCACTTGCTCGATGAAGGGGAGACAGCACAGCTGAACCACTCATCCAGAGCTGAGAATATTGTCGCTTTGCGATGCTATCTTTATTGCTACATGTATTTTTCTTGCCAAAAGACAGACACAAAGGACCTCACTATCTTAAAACTAGCGATGAGAAACAAAAGCATTGGTAAGCAGCTGAACGGAGTTATTGGTGCACTCGTTTAAGAAAACTTTATAGCCTCAGCTACACCCTGTTTGTGTCGTGGTAACAGCTAGCAATGGAAACATGCGGTATTGGTTGCTGTACAAACATATTACAAGCCAGTTTTGTGAGTTTGCAATCTAAACAAAGTCTGATAGGAAGCAAAAGCACCGAGCTTGGGTTATGTCATGTCACTAAGGCTCCGTCTTCCAGCCTGAAGTGTATGAACTGCCCTTGTTTGCCCAAAGCATAGCCAGGGCTGGGCAGCAAAGCCCACTGGTGCTGGTGCATGAAGAACAGCTCTGTGAGGAGAGGGCAAGGACGGATGGCATGAGTGGGAACTCTGGAGGTGGTGCTCCTGGGGCACCCACAGGCATTGCTGCATGGCCAGGTGGGCTCCAGGCACGGTGCAGAGCCCCAGCAACCAATAGCTAGTAGATACGTGCCAGTGGGTTCATCAAACCCGGGGTGAAACTTAATCCCATGGGACAGTCATGGGTGCCATGGTGTATTTGGGTATTATTGCAAATGTATCCAGCCAGTACAGGTAACCCTGAGCACCAGGGTGGCTCTGCCCTGAAGGATGTGACTTGTGACAGCTCAAAGTCAGCTCCCACACTGGGACTGTCCTCCTGAGCCCTAGCCTAAAGCAGGTGCAACCGGTAGGGAATGTAGCAGTGGACTCTCCGTCACTAAACAACGCTGTTTTCTTGAAAACAAAAACTTTTTCGGAGAGATGGTCATTCTGATACAACACTTCAGAACTTAAAAAAGCCCCCATTTTAATAAACATGAAAGACGTCATTTCAGCATTTTCAGAATAGAATGATTTCATTTTTCAATAAAAATAATGTTTTGTTTTGGAACACTTGTTACTATTTTATTTATTCTGTGTATTTATTCAGCTTGAAACTATGGGAAAATATTAAGTCCTTTGATCTCTGTTTGCTGCACTTTGGTGGTGGAGAAAGGGACTTTTGCTTTGTGACACATTTCTGTGCCTCATTGCAAAAAGGATCAGATGTCAGTGTGTGAAGATGTGGGGAGAGGGCTCGGGGACCACCACCAGGCAGGAGAGGTGGGGCACAGGCAGAGCTGCGAAGAGCTGGAGGAGAAGGAAGGAGCTGAAGCACTAAGTGAGGGGTTGGGTGCCTGAAAGCTTCAGTCCCTGGGTGTCTGGGAATGGGGTCCCCACTGCCACCACCAAATCCCATGTGGTAACATCGTCAAATGTCCTGGGATTGAAGCGGAGGGCCGCCAAAAGGCCATGACTGTTCGCAGTACAGCCACACACTGCACTGTCGGTGGCTGTGTTAAAGCAGCACAAGATGGGGCTGCCTTGCTGGCAAGAGAACGTCTCCTGCCCTGCTTAATGCAGCACTTGAGAGTGGCAGAGAGCTGGAGGAGGGAGCTGGGGTGGTGGGGTGCCTGGGATGAGCCCCAAGGCGGGTAAACCAAGGATGAAGAAATCGTATGAGTATGGTCTGGAGCTGGGCAGGACATTGACAGGTGTGGTGGGGGACTGAGGAGGAACAGAGATTGGGGATAAAGGCGGTGACCGAGGCTGAGAGCCTGGAGGTGGCTGTGACAGCTCCTCCACGTGAAGGAGAAATTTCTGTAGGCCACAGAGGAGACTTGTTTCCTCCCTTCCTTTATAATGTCAAAATCTGAATATTTAGCCTGACCTACAGCTGACTGTGCAACACGGAGGAAAGGAAACTAGCCAGGCAGAAAGCAGAATGACAGCTCATGTGACGGGCCCACAAATCAAAGCACATCCCCATCACACGGAGACTGCGAGGGCTGCAAGTCTAACCCCGGCACGCAGTGCGCCAGGTGCAGTGGCTGGATGGTGATCAGCCTGTTAGATTAATTAAAAGAAAGTAGAGGAGGAGGTGCCACTCGTGTTGGGTTGCCACAGAAGACAGTCCTGGGTGGCTGCTCAGCCCACAGGCCGTGCTTTCAGCACTCCTACGGTGGAATCGGCTGTGGTAGTCATCGCTCTGAGCAAAGAGCTTCCATGAAAGGCTGCAGCTCTAAAGCTGGGAGAAAGTGGTTCAATGAATCATCAGTTCATTGGAAAAGGCATTTCGGGGCTGGCCAAGCCAGTTCATGAACTGGAGCTGAATTTTGCTGAATGGTTGTGGTGAAACCACAGAGTGCTGGAAAGCTCTGGAAGTGCTGCGATGCTGGAATTAAGCAGGACTAAACAGCGTGTAAGGCAGAGCTGAGATGAATTGCTTTGACACCTCTGACAGCCCTGGCTCCTGCCAGAGCCTGGGGTGGGTGGTAGAAGCAAGGTTCCTCATTCATTAGCTTGCTGATGGAGGTACCAACACACACTGTATGCCTGAAGATACGATCTCCCTCTCTGACTAATTCAGAGCACAGATTTGAGCAATGCTCTCCCATCCTCAAGAAAATATTATTAAACAGCGTGCACAAATCTTAATACCATAAACAGAATGAAAGAGTAGGAAAATATCTGCTAATAATTTCCCGAAAACTGCAAGTTAAAATCCCCTCTGTGGGATTCACTTCAGTGGGGGAGTACCTATCAAATAAGTGTGAATTCAACCACCGATAACCCGGACCTTGCCAGAGACCAACAACCCCTTCATTATTAGAGGAATAAGGAAAAAGCTCTGATTTTATTTCTGCCCCAGAAACAGCCATAGCAATAGGCACTAAAAAGTGTGGCCCATGTGTACGATAAAACCATTCTGGAGCAAGCAGACACACATTGTCAAGAGCCACTTAACAAAGCATTAAAAGAGGTCACCACCCACTGTCTTTGGCCACTGCAATGAGTCAGAGCTCTGTCCTGAGCCAGCCCAAATATTCATCTAGCTCAATACACCATCTGCGAGTGTAGTCATCGGAGGCCTTGGGAGAGAGCGCGAGCAACAGACAAAATATAGCGGTCATTCATCTGAGTTATCTAATTCCTATTTGAGGCCGGTTACACACTGTGGTGATGAGACCCATAATGTAATTGTGCAATGTGTAAAACAAATGTGGTTTCCATTTACTTCTTATGTTTTGAAGAGTTTATTTTACTGGAGTGACCCTTAGACTTGACTGGAGAGGGTCCAAAGGAGGGCCATGAAGGTCTTTTCTCCCTGGAGAAGAGAAGGCTCAGGGTGGGAGCTCTTCACATATTCCAGTACTTAAAGTACTACAAAGGTACAAAGAGAATGGAAGATCTTTCTTCACAAAGACCCACGTGGAGAAGACAAGAGGCTGTGAGTACAAGTTGCATTGGGAGATGTGTTTGTTGTCTTGATCCATGACATCTTCTACAGCGAGAACAATCAACCGCAGGAACAGCATCCCCAGGGATGTGTTGGAATCCACATCACTGGAGGTTTTCAAGATGTGAATGGACAAGGTGCTAGATAAGCTCATCTAGTCTCCTTTTTTCCACAGAACATTGGACCTTATGATCTTTCAAGAGCCCTCCCAACCCAGGCTGTTCTGTGATTCTATGACTCTATGACTCTGTGACTCTGATTGTATGACACTATGATTTTATGACCCTATGATACTGTGATTCTATGATTCTAGTGTCCCTGACTCTATGACTCTGTGGTTCTATGACTCTGTGAATCAGCGATGCTATGACACTATGATTCTATGAATCTACAATACTATGATTCTATGATTCTAGATTCTATGACTCTATGATTGTCTAATTCTTTTTAAAGCACTGGATTCATCCCTGCTTCACTGTATCCATGACATTTGACGATTCATAGTGCCCTTTCACACTTCCCTCTTAGGGACAACAGTGAAGCCCAGAACCCCTGGCAGCGACAAACCCCCTCTGTACCTTGCCCTCTGCCCAGGCCATCCCACTGCACCGATGTGACACAGCCCCTCCAGCACCAGCAGACATCTGCCACGGGACTTGTCTTCACATGGCACCATTTACTTTGTAAGCAAGAGTGAGAAATAGGAACTTTTTGGAAGGTTGTGTACCTGTTAGAGGAAGAGGTGATTCATGCCTCGGAGGCCACGGTCTCTCCCCAGCTTTTGGACTCAGCTTTTGCTCCGGGGCCTTCATCCCAGTGTGCTTGGACACCCGGCAGAGCCTGGACGTATGGAGGAGCAACCACCTGAGGTCTCAGCCCCGTGAGAGTGATGAGCCCAGAAGTGCTCATCAGTGTGAAACCTGTGAGCCCTGAACGGCAGCTGCTGGTGCCAGCCCACAGGTGATGAGCAAAGGAGCTGTGTGCCCACGTCTGGCCTGGAGGAAGGGGCAGGGCACGGTATCACCGATGGGTCCCTGGGTGGAAGCATCCCTGGCACTGAAGGACCCCAAATGTCACCCAGAGCCACGTGGAGGGGTCGGGGGGCAGAGCCTATAACTGCCCCACACCCACCAGGGACGAGCTGATAAACCTCCAGAGCAGGAAACCCTAAACTTGTGAACAAAAACTAAAAATCAAACACTATTTACCCTGTAAAAGAGCTGAGGCAGGGTTTTACGTTTGTTTTTGTCTCGGCTGAGGCCGGGTCAGTTCTCCTTCGCCCCGCGGCAGCCCCGTCCCTCCCCGCAGGCACACAGCCCTGCAGACACAGCGCTGCCGGGCTGCTGGTGTGGTTTTGCAGGGCTTCCTGCGAACCAGGGGACATTTGTTGTTTTGCGATTTTACAGAAACCCGCAAGCATGCCGGAGTGCTGTACAGACCTAACAAACAGGTGGCTGCTGTGAAAGGGCAGAGAGGGGCAGAGAACCGAGTGGAGCATCCCCTGGTCCCAGCGAAGCTGCATCGCGGTGCTGGCGGCAGCGAGCAGCTGTGCCGAGGCACTGCCGCATGCTGTGGGGTATGGGTTTTTTTTTTTTCTTTTTTTTTTTTTTTTTTTGTTCTTTTCGCAGGAGACTTCAGTGGAAACTATTACAGCAGCATCATAGGAAAGAGCCAGGCAGCCTTTGCCTGCTCGCTGAGCTTATCCTGATCCCAGCACACAAGCATTGGGGTGGCAGATGGGCCAGGAGGGCGATGCTTCTGGCTCTGGTAGTTGCATGTATTGAACCGAGCATCTAATGCCCCCGTGCTTGGGTTTTGACACAGCTAAAACAGAGCGAGGAGTCTGCTGCGGGGCTGCTGTCCCTCGGTGTGTGTGAGGCGTTCCTGCAGGAAGTGTTTTCCATCAGATTTCTCTTTGAGATGAAAAATGTAATGTAAGAAGAAGGAAGAGTAGGAAAACATTTAACATACAGAGTGGCAGAAAGCAGCTCTTGTTTTGTGCTCTTCCCCACGCCCACGTGCCCCTGGAGAGCATCCATCAGTGGCTGCGCTTTTCTGCAGTTATACAGGCAAAGATGTAAGGGCAGCCTTCTCCCACAGGTGTTCTTCTAGGAAGAAAGCAGGAAAGTTATCAAATCAACGATAATAGGTAATCTATGAACCAAACCATCTTTCTTCCCCCAACCACAGCACCACACAACGGGTTTTCACTTTCTCCCAATGGCCGTGAAAACGCCCTTGCCCAGGGGAGCAGGCTGTTTCCAGCTCACCTGCCTGCACCCCAGGCTGCAGCTCTCACGAGGAACAGCGCAGCTGATGATGCACCTCTATGATGCATCTCTTTCTAGATTGATGGGTAGGAGGCATTAAAGCACTACCATGTCTCTTACGCTAGGGCATATGAACCAGCTGGTGAAAGGAAAATGACATGAAAAATGAACTCCTGTCTCTTAAAAGAATTAACTACATACCCTTCAACTTAAAAACAGCACCAGTGCTGTTTGTTGCTGTACGCTCAGCCAGAAACAATGTAAGCACTGAAATAAGTGCTGTCAGATGTGAAAACTGGCCAGAAAGGATCAGATTTGGACAAGTTGCCTGCTTTTTGAAGTCCAACTCTACAGACTTTGTACTACTTTGCTGAGTATCTTCAGTCCCACTGGAAGACAAAGGGAAGGTCCTGCAGAGGGAAAAAGCCCCCAGACCTCTCCCACTGGGCACATGGAGTGCAAGCAGATCGGGGTGGCTCCAGGCGGACAGGATGGCTGAAGCCAGAGATCTTTGGCTTGGACCTACACAGGCTGTCAACAGCTTCAAACCATAAAGAAAGGAAAAGTCTTCCAGGGGGACACGGTAGGGTGGTGCCCTGTCTGCACTCGTGGCTGTGGGTATCTTTCTCCCTATGGTTCGCAGTGATGCATCGCTGCAGTAACTGCACCAAAATGCGGACATTTGCGGGGAGGAATTTTCCTTCCTGGCCAAGACCAACTGGCACAAGTGAGCAAACACAGCACGGTCTTTGGGGCCATGGTGCCACCTCACAACGCTGCTAAGACACAAAGTTTATGCTAGAGAACAATGAGGGGGGGAAAGTTTTCTTTGAAGAGTGTTTGCTTTCTGTGCTTTATTTTTTTTCCAGGAAGAGATAGCTGAATCTCAGAACTGATGCACTCCAAAGTCTTAAATGCTGGCTCTGCTTATTAGCTGTTCATACAGTGGAGGATATTCTTCCTTATATAGGCCTTCTAGAAACTAGGTCAGAGGATTAACGTGAACACTGGTTGCTAAAAATCCTCTTTGACAGTCTGCCTTCCTTTGTTACTTCTCACTGTGCCCATGCAGACCCCAGCCTGGTGGCCTCTCTGCTGGGTGCGTGGTGGCACAAAAGGGCTCTTCTCTCCCCACCACCGCTGCGGACCCCGTGAGCATCTCTGCTGCATTTGCCCTGACATCAGCTGTCTTCCCAGGAAGGAGATGTTGCTTCTCAGAGAAATGTGGCAGTGCTGTTCAGTTCATTTGTCAGTGGAAAAACATCCAAACACAGCCCCCATGCACCAAGGTATGGCGTGCTCAGGATATGCAACCTTCGTTTTCCAAAGGTCCTGTGCTAAGAGCACAGCTGGGCTGGATGCCAGGAGGTGCTGGGTGCTTGCACAATGCTCCCCCTCAAAGTCCATCTTCTCCAATGGGGTTTCTAGGAAATACTGCACTGCAAAACCCAACAACAGGAGCAGAAGCCTTCTGTGAAATGTTTGTGCTGAAACACAGAACTCCATGGAATATTTTTGCTTTCAGATGCTGCTGTTCACACTGAAGTATCGCTCACAATACATTTGTGCTGATGGGTTATTTCTTGCCACGCTGCTTACAGAGATGACATCTTGCTGTGAGACACACACATATATAGTGCACATACCCACACACATTCACACATGCAGATCACCAATAGGAAATTTAAGGCTATCATTATACACCTACTTGTCTAAAACAGAAGTGATTTCTGAACACAAATGACACCCACTGTTATAGATTCATGTTATATACATTCTTAATCTCATTCCTAATCTGCATGCACATGCATGCTTATCTCAACACTCCACTGACACAGTGAGACGCTCAGTGCAGACTGTTAAACCTCTAGGTGATCACCTAGCAAGGGGCTCTCAGATCCAAAAATGCCAAGCGCACATCAGCCCCCACCAAAATCTGCTGCACCTTCAGCTTTTGGAAATGTGATCCCCGGGGAGGGAGCAAAGTCCTA
The DNA here is from genome assembly GCA_013396635.1 of Penelope pileata. Lineage (NCBI taxonomy): Eukaryota > Metazoa > Chordata > Aves > Galliformes > Cracidae > Penelope > Penelope pileata. Next base: position 273,024 of record WBMW01000471.1, read on the forward strand.
GCAATGGATTTTGGTTCTGCAGATTATCACACAGCCTTGCACTGAAAACCAATGTCCTGGTTTCGGCTGGGGTGGAGCAGCTGAGGTTTTTTTGTCCGTTAATGCACGTGAAGCTCAGTTCTCCTTGCTACAGAAGTCCAAGTCCTTATCATGTGCTCAGCTTGGTGTTCAGCTGCAATCAAAGCCACTTGTCAGCCGTGCTTTATCCTTCCTGTTGTTTCTTCCCCAGATCCATGGTCAAATTAAGATTACACACAATGTACCCGCTCTTGCTTCGGGCACTGACTGTTCCAACAGCTGCGCACACCTGTGTTTTGCTTCCTGCTAGCTCCAGAGCGCCCATTAGTTGCAGCTGCCTTTGGTTTTCTGCCTCTGTGATGGAGCCGATGGGATATCTTCATTTTTACTGCCTCCCATTTCAATGAGAAGTTGCTCTCTTGTCCCAGCAATGCCATGTGTCTCCGTTTTGCTGTGAGGTTCCCTGGGCAGCCACAGAGGTAACACGATCAGGTGGTGTTTATTCAGCGCTCAGCTACGATGAAGAAAACAGACTTCTCCATAACTGATGCATTGCAAAGCCTCCCAAATCCTTGCTTTATTGAGATGGAAAGTTTAATGACAATTGCCAAGCTGCAGCAAGGAGAGAAGCTCTAAGGGTACAGATTGTTAAATCCTTCCCTGGGAGAAGCAAAACTCTGGGAGCATTAAACAAAGCCAAAATACACAATTACTGTTCCTCTGGTTTGCCCTTTCCTTTCCTTTTCTGCCATGTACTTTGAAGCATATACATAAGTGAACGAAGTGATTGCTGCAGAAATCAGAGAATTCCTACTCATAAACACACTATAATGACAATAAGAGCTGTAACCATAAAAATAAATGTGCTTTTATCACACACTAACAGAGGAGTGGAAGGAGGTATCCATCAAAATGGGACCGTTTCAGAGCATCGCTGATTTCTGCTTGCTTTAATGTGGGGCTGCTGGGCTCCTGTATCAGGCACTGGCAGGAAAAGCGCAGTGGTTGCTCCCTTTATAAGCTGCAAGAGGGAATGCTGACATTTATGCAGAGCTGCTGGTGTTATCCCTCGCAGGGCTCGTGCCTGGCATGCAAAGCCAACCAGCGCCCAGAGCTGGAATCCACACAAAGATCTCTATTTCCATTATGCAGTGAGGCACTGGCACAGCTGCCCTGAGAGCTGGGGATGCCCCATCCCTGGAGATGTTTAAGGCCAGGCTGGATGGGTTCCTGGGCAGCCTGATCTAGTGGGCGGCAACCCTGCCCACGGCAGGGGGTTGGAACCGCGTGGTCTTCGAGGTCCCTTCCAAGCCAAGCCGTTGTATGATTCTACGATCCCTCACAAAGCAAGCACACCCCCGTTATTCATACAGAGCTGTTTGCAACGCTGTCTCTCTTCTTCTAATTGGTTACTCCAATTCATCTTTATTGGCCGTGCATATTATGGGGCTAGAAGATTCTAGATCTGGGAGGGGACAGCTGCTGTCCAATTATTATCTCGTTTCCACACTGCTGGGTGTGGGCTGTAGGATGCAGTTAGCCCCCAGTGAGCCTACAGGTCACTTAGGGGGCTCTTTCCCTTCCTCTCTTGCTGATAGCAGCACACTATCACATCTGGCACACTTGTGGCTAAATTGTTTCTTTTTAACTTTATTCACATATTTGTGACCAATTGTTTCTACTCTTTCTGGGGAACTACAGCAGCACTTCGTGCTCTTCATATCCACGGCACCCTGCTGAACACACCCCAGCCTTGCAATGGTTATATAGAGTCACAGAACGTCCTGAGCTGGAAAGGACCCACAGAGACCATCAAGTCCAGCTCCTGGCTCCACACAGAACCATCCAAAATTCAAACTCTATGTATATATGTGTATGTGTGTGCACATATACACACATATACAACACATGCATATGTGCATGTTGTCCATGAGTATACACACACACTGCAGTAAGCAATGAATGCGTGCTAGTGGGAATGCCCTTGTGGGCAAATGCATATACAGAGAGATAATTCCTGTGTGTGTATAGATGCACATGGATATGCTTACATATATTATATATGCATGTGCATATATACATATACACATATACAATCAGCTGATGAAACAGAGCTGCCTCAATGCTGGGGCCAGGGATGCTGACCCTGCCCCAGGGCCCTAACAAACCCCGACAGCCTGTGCAAGGCAAACAGAAAAGTAAGTGAGCAAAAGGGACAGCACCCTGCAGCACTGCAGCTCGGGGTGGTGCAGAAGTGACCAGGGATGTGTCACCTCAAGTGGCTGACTGCATCCTCCAGCACCAGGGTTTTTACCAGGGAGTTTCCTGTCTGCATTCCTGCACTGGTGACACAATGGCAGCCACGGGGCAGCACAGCCACGCACGCTGTGACTGCTTGGAGGGCCTTCAGGAAGGAAAGACTCAGGCTGGTCAGCTGCCATCTCACACAATGAAATGGGACATTCCCTCCTGAAAATCCCGGCACATCCATGGCTGGGATGCACTCACACAGCTGTGCCTTGGGCTAACGGGTGGCTGCCAGGACACCGCGGTGCCTCCAGTGCCATCGTTCTGATGAACTTACATCAGAACTTACAAAAAGCACCTGCAGCTCATCTGACCGACGTGCCAGTGCTGCCGTGCCCCATTTCCAGGCAGCTCGGCCACTGTAAGGAAGAGGATGCACACAGCTTCCACCTAAAACACGAACGTTGACATCTCTGGGGTTGAAGCTCGTTTTTACTATTTATTTGTTACAGAAAAGTCAAATGGTTCAGGGTACACACATATCCAGAATATGATGGATTTGTTTTTGGTTTATCTCAGTGACACTTCGTGGATCTGTCATAATGGGCTAGAAACCTCTCTGTGAGGGCTACCTCAGAATTTCCCTTCCAATCTTTTTTCTAGGGAAGATAAAATTTTGGCTGAATGCCCTCTTTGCAATCAGCATCCTGTTTGCATTGAAACCTGCAATATCTTATTAATAAAAAAGTCCCAGCCGTTCCCAAAGCTCAGGGCTTTGTGACTGGTTTGATGAAGAAATGGAAATTATCTGCAGGAATAACTGGATAGCTCTGCTCTCTAGTGACACAGCCAGGAATTGTTCCTTCCACTTGCACAGAAACCATCCCCACTCTCTGCCAGTTACAGAAATAGAAGGGAGAAGCAGTCAGTAAAGTAAGGAGGCAGGGGAAGGGCGGGGAGGAAGCGAGCACTTTCAGTCCTAAAAGTAGTTTCAGTTTAAGCAGTGGACAAAATCCGAAGATAGCTGCTGTCCTGCACAGCCAGGAGGAAGGAGGACGGCAACGGGAGCCACACAAGCGGCAGTGAAAGGATTGAACTGAAAGTGTTGGCTTTTTTTCCCTTATCTGTCTGTCTGTCTTGCTCTTTCCTCTTCACAGCATATAATTTACAGTAAAAACACAGGAAGCTGAATGATTTCCTCTGAGGAAAGTACCTGACAAAGAGGTGAACGAGTGAAACCATTGGGCCCTTTGCCTCCATCCTCACCCGTGTGTCCCCGCTGGTCTCAGCCCCTCCCTCCTGCAGTGCCCTTCCAGAGCCTGGAGGCACGAACCTCCCTGCTGCAACCCAAGCACGGGTTGCTTGGAGTTTGGGAACGACAGCAGCAAGCCACGCTGCATGCTGTGCCCCAGCAAGCTGCTACCATTAACACACTGTTGCTGTCACTCTGTCTTCACATGGCACACGGGCCCTAGAAGCTCCTTGCTGTGTCCAGAGGCTGCAAAGCACAAGGTTGGGTCTGGGAGCTCCTGGCCATGTGGCATCCCCACAGCTGCACCTCAGACCCATCTCCTCTATTCCCCTCCACAGCCTTCTGGCAGCCACGCTGGGGGAGCAGAACCTCAGCAGCAAGGAGTGGGAATTAAACCTCCTGCGTTGCATGGCCCCTTTGGAAAGCTTGGCCCGAAACCTTGTGATTTTAGAGGTCATGAAGAGGGACTTCAGCCTAAAAAAAATTATCCTCCATATCACCCGAAAAGGGCACATGAGTAACTTTCCAGATACCATCTCAGCGAAAGCACAAGTTCTCCAAGCTGTAAAAGTGACTGCAGTGAAGGGGGGTTGGAGTGTGCACATCTGAATGTAGGAGTAGAAGGGATGGAAGACAGAGACTGTACGCTTGGGCAGAACGTCAGCATCTCTGCTGAGCTACAATGGAACCACTTCCTCTGCCTTTCTCTGCCAACTCCTACTAGCTCCAGAAAACCCTCCTTTAACTTACAGAGGTGTTGAAGTGCTTCAGGTGGTTTCATTTTCCTGCTTCGCCCTCCTCTCAGGTTGTCATTTCTGCTGCAAAGTGAAACAGGCCTGATTCACCGTGCAGGAGGAACGTGGCTGATACGAGCCCAGATGGAGATGCGCTCTCAGCCCGTGGAAATCCCTCACCAGAGCCACTCGTCAAGGGAAAACCTCTTCAATGCACAGCCATCAGCTTTGTGTGCTGCTCCTAAGCTGCTTGGGCCAGAGCCAGAGACAGTTTGTGAGCATCTGCAGATGACCCAGAAAGGCAGAGCTGTTCTTGTATTGTCTTTCTTTTGTATTGTTTTTTTCTGAGAATTGCCTTTCCCTCTTCTCTAAACTGGCTTCTTCACCTCAGAGGGGCCATGCTATTCTCTAGATTGAAGGTCTGATTAAGATTTTTTTTTTTTTAAGGTGAGGCTCACAGCCTTCCACGAACAAACATCGCATGTGCAGCTTCTGCCGCTGTCTGCCTGCAGTCTCCTGGTGACAACCACACCTCGTGTACCGGGACAGACACTCTGTACCCACACAGAGCTGTGATGGTGCTACGTGCTGAGATTTCCTCACCTGGTGAGGCTGCTGGGGAAACACCCACGGAGAAGGCATACTAACAAAGCCCGGTGTCAGGAGGGTTTCTGAGCAGACTGTTTCAAAGAAAATCATAAGGAAATCCTGAAGAGGGGATATCCCCACCTGGAATGCGAGTGCTGATGAGGGGTTCACATCTTCTTTGTTTCCTTTTACATGAGGCTTTTTTTCTCCTACGTCCCATAAATACATTGCATTATTTTGTCTGAGTTACATAGCTCGTAGAAGATCTTTGATATTGTAAGAAGGTGCCTCAGCTCCACTGCATTCCCACTCTGTCTGCAGCTCCTGGGACATGCAGAGAGCAGCAGCCAGCCCCACCTCAGCCCTCCCAGCTCTGCTCCAGCCCTGTGCCAGCTGGGAGGCAGCTCCTGCAGAGCCCAACAGCCCTCAGGGTCACTGCAGCAGCTGAGGAGCTTTAAAGGCAGTTTGGGTTCAGGCAGAGATGCCAAATGGTAGCTGAGATGCCAAATGGTAGCCTGGTGAACTCTACACCTGGCTGCTAGCTTTACATGCTCTTCAAGCCCTGCTTGTATCCAAGTTCTCTTGTAGAAAAGCAACTCAAAATTTGAATATCAAATGAAGTGACCTCCTTGGAAAGGAAAGATGGAAAACAGACACTGCCTTCTGTTACAGCTCGCTACAGGGCTTTGAGTCACTTGTTCACCAATGCAAGCCCAGAGAAGATGCCCTGGTTTTGTGGTTACACTTAGCCCAGCAACAGATGAGATAAATTCCCCTGATTAATGGAGCAGATGGAACACTCAGGAGGAGAACTGAGGGGGCTGCACCTGGAGGCGGTGCAGCTGAAGAAGGTGCTCTCCTGGGGTCACACGAAGCTGGCACCAGGAGCCTACTCTGGTCCAAACAGGATTTTGAAGTCTCAGTCATCTCCCATGTCACATGGGAGTGTTCTGGCCACTGCAGCTGCACACTCACACTTGGATGTAGGAAAATCAGCATTCAGCAGCCCGAGTCCCACTGAAAGCCAGAGGATTTCATAACCTAAAAGCAACCATCACCTGAAGCCTCAGTTCCCCAAAATGCCCTATATCCAGCTGGCTTTTGCCCGAAGCTTGACCAGCTTTGATTGTATCCCCTTCCTCACCCAACCCTGAGTAAGAAATCCACATCTGGGATCTTGCTAGGGCTGTAGCGTGAGAAAGGGTTTCTGCAGGGCTGGGCATGCACAGTGCCTGAGGGAGGGGGGTTAAGTACAGTGGGGCTGGAAAAGTTGCTTTGCCACCTGCATGTCTCAAAAATACACCTTTATGGATGCTGTCCTAACCCCACAAATCCCATTCACTTCCCGAATTATCTTCTTCAGTGCCTCAGACCTTGGATCTTGCTGCCTAAGCTGTCCTGAAGCCTTTCCTCTCCTGCCCCCTGGAGGCTCCCAGGCTGCTTTGCCATGGAGGTGATGCAGCAGCACGAAGCACTGCGGTGATTTATGTTTTTCTTTAAGCTGACAAGCTAACCAGGCAGGTGGTTGGTGCACCCTTGGCAGGTCTATAAATGTTTTTAAGCTATTCTTACCACCAGGAACAGAGGGGAGAGAAAAAACCAGAAAGTGAATAACCCTTACAACAGCCCATGGTGGAGCTGCTGGTACCAAGTCAAGCTTGTGTCAGCTCTGAAGGCTGTTTTGGCATGAGGTACTTCAAAGGTTTGCCAGTTTCTCTCTCACAGTAGTAATAATGAAAAATATCAAGCAGGGCATCTGTCAGTGGGTGATTACAGGAAATGGCATTTCTCCTCTGCAGCGTGAGCGCGTCGTTTCTGGAGCAAGGTACAAATCTGAGCCCGTCTCCAGCGGTCCTGCTTGGATCTGCCACGCGACAGCACCTCGCAGCCAGACACACTCAGCTCTGTGATGTTACCAGGAGGAAGGAAATCGTTTTATAAATGTCAATTCTTCCTCTGAATGCCTGCAGACAGACTGCAAGGGCTTTCATGTCCCAGTTATACAGATCAGGAGCAATTTCCTAAGAACATAAGGAACATCTTGAACAGCCAGCATGTTTCTTCATTACTGGGCTTGCTCTCTTTTGTAGTGCTGATCATTTGCTCTGACAAATAGCAAAGAAGGGCTGTTAATTACAGAGAACGAATTTAATATGGTGCTGCAGATCAGACCCTTGTCAGCGCTCTGGAAGGTCAAAGGAGATTTGTGTTTCCTGTGCAAAACAAACAGTATTCACTAGTACAGCTTCACGCTGGGGGGGAGGAAAAAACTCAGAAATAAATCCTTTCTCAAAGGTCTCCTTGCAAAGTTCGCACTGGGTGGTCACAGAGGGATGCTTCACTACACACAGTTGGTTTTCCTAACAGACCACTGCAGCAGAGACAAGAAGGAAGCTCTGAGTTCTGCATGCCAACATACAAGGAGACGACAGTTAAGGATGGCAACGTCTGGACCTGGATACCTGCAGGACTCCCTGGTGCTGCCAAGGGAGCAGGCACAGCCCAGGGCAGACAGAGCCCGTGTGCCATCTGCCGGCAGGCACCCAGCAGTGTGCTCATGGGGAGGAGAGCCAGCAGGACTGCCAAGGGATTCTGGCACAGAAACCATGTGAACAGGAGACCCCCAGTGCTTCACTAATTCTGTCAGGACCTTCTCCTGCTTCCCCAGCCAGGCATTATTCTTTCTCAGACAGTAAGTCCTCTGTTCCCTGCAGCCTCTTAGCCTGTGGTCCTAAAGCTTGCTCAGTGGTAACTGTGCACTAGCATTCCTAGGTGTATTTACAGTGCCTACAGAAATCAGACATTGCTGAAATATAGACCCTGGGACTGATATTGATAAGGCACAGCACACATGCTTCGGTGCTTCTGTCTGCAGCACCATCTGTGTCTCCAGGCAGCAGATCCTGGGGCTCTCACCATGATGCTGGTCCCAGCGCACACCCCAGCGTGGGAGGTCCCACCAGGCTCCCCGCTCTGGGGTGATGCCTTGTGAACAAGATGGCCCAGGAACATGCCATTTCCAGGGGCTAACACCGAAGAATGGAAGGATTGCTGCAACATATGTATATAGTAAGAAGAAAAATCAGGAAGAATTGAACCAATGGTGAAGAGATTCTTTCTTTTTCTGTCCTGATTTTTAGTGCTTTTCTTGTGCACACACCTGTTTTTATACCGTGTGAAATCAGCAATATCTGCCCTTACATTGCAGCTGGCACTTAACATTAAGGCTTACTCCCAGAGCTGATCACATCCACTTGGACTGCCGGCATCTTCCCTCCCAGCCACCTTCCAGCGTCGGCTGGGGAAGGGGCTGAAACATTTGCTCTGTTTGAAAAATGCAACCTTGAAGTAGGGCAGAGAGACGGGATTAAAACAAAAGACCTTTTATTGTCTTCAACTGAAGAGCATGATACAGAGGAACTACACAGAGGTTTCATTCATACAAAAAGAGAGCCCTTTATTTACACACGTGTCCAAAGTCACCAATGGTACCTAACAACAACTCTGCACTTCCCTTGTTTTCTTTTGTTAGTTATTCCCACCTAGATGGAGCAAGCATTGGTCAGTAACACCGAGAAAAACATGTAAAAGCTTTTGGGCAAGAAAAAAAAATAAGTATGTTCTGAAAGAAATCAAATCCCTAAGGACCTGTCACTGTAACAAAGCCAGCAGAATACTTACAGCCAACCACTAACAAAAGGAACAGTTCTCAGTACGGGCTCAGCAGCCTGATCATTTTCAGCCATTCTTTTGCTTCCCCATGTAAGTGAATATACCCTGGACATGTACAAACTCGACAAGTATGAAAAAAAGGTAGAAATTTATTTAAAAGTAATTGTGCTTTTATTTTTTAAAAAAATTTACAATCAGACACTGTCCTGCTGTGTTCCCAAAAGCATTGTTCTCTTAAAAATGACAAAAACTTAGCTTATTATCATTATTATTATTCCTTTGTCATTATATTAATAATATTAATTTTTTGCTTAAGTTTAAAAACGTACTGCTTTCCCTTTCCCACCCCCCTTCTTCTCTGTGGTACTTGATATATATATAAAAAAAGGCTTTCCAACAACCAAAGGATTTCAATTATATCTAATAATAATAATAATGATAATTAATCATACACATTTCTGTGTGTAAAAATATGGCTGGTTCTAAAACAAACTACCAATATACAAAGCTGTTCTCCCTCCCCTACCCCGGGCCACCCAAGAGATAGTCAGACCGTGGAAGAACTTCATCCCAGAGGCCGAGAAAAGAAAAACCAATAAAACAACACACAACCCTTGAGATCGTTGTCTTTGGCGTGAAGGACATGGCTGGTGGGCAGCCAGAGCTGCTCTGCTGAAATGCTGGGACACGTAAGGCTCCTCGTTGGGGCTGCTGCAGAAGCCTCTGTTGTGCCAAGGGTCGCTGGTGCTTTGGTACGACGCCCTGCCCGTAGCCCTTTCACCACCCCAAGGCTCTACGCTCGCTTTCGTCTTCCTTCCAGATTTCGGAAGCTGGAGGGTCTCAGCTTCATCTCTGCAAACTGGATGGAGTATTCATGGCCCTTCCAGTGGAACCAGTTAACACCCTGCAAAGACAAAGATGAAGCGTGAGAAGTCACGTATCCATTTCTTTCCTTGTTGTCAGCTTCTAGTGCTCTCATTTCAGCTCTTAGGCTGCTTTCTAACTTGAGAATAGAGACACAACAAAGCAAAGGAACTTTGGGAAGCACAGGGCTCTGGCCGCCAGCATGCACAGCCTGTGCGAGCAAGGTCACAAGCTGTCCCCCAGAGCTGTCACTCTTCGGCTGGCTCTCATGGCAGGAAGAGCATTTTGTTTCCAATATTGAAAATTACGATTGTTTCCTGCAGGTTTTGGAGATGTCCTTGAAGTCATACAAAAACAACAGTATTTCTCCAGCTGACGTGACATTCTCGTTTTGTGAGCAACTGGCCATATCTTTTCCTATTATCCTTTCCTCTGGGGAGTGGGATTGGTTGGTGGCCTTCTGGCTAACTGAACCACCAGACTGATCCAAACTGCAATTCCTCTCCTTCTAATGCACTATGGAAGCCTTCAGACACCAAACTCACCTGACTGTGGCTGTTGTCACCGTATCTGCCCATCAGATTGACTCGGTGACAGTTCTTGTACCAGAACGCACCCTTGTATGACAAAGCACAGTTGGTGATGGCAGAATCATTGTCCTTGTCAAAGGTGGAGAAGGACCTTCCGTTATGGTAGGTCATGGAGTCACCTGGATGGAGAGGACAAGAGAAAAAGCAAGCTCAGTGGCTTGTGTGCTTTAGATTACCTGGTAGTGACCATTCTGCACAAAATGTTTGGACTGTACCCTGTATCTGACTGTGTATGTAATTTTTTTCAAAACGGACTTGCTTTACTTCAGAAGAAAGTACACAATTTTTGTTGTTGAAGGCAACTCCAACCATTTTTCCCAGCAGATAATTTGTTCAGCAGAACTACAAATCATGTTACAGCAGAACCCCGTTGCATATTCCACTGAAGAGATGAGACTGTGCCACGCTATTATTAGCTGTGCAAGTGACAGTCGAGTATTGACCCAATGAGATATGTGGCTGTTTAATATACTTGTTTATATTCTGTCACAAGTATGCCGTAAAAAGTGGCACCTAAATGACTGGAGGATTTAGAATGGAAACATAAAAGATATTGATACGTTCATATTTTCAAACGCCTGACATACAAGGAAGAGCTGCCTGCTGTGATGCTCATCTGCAACATGCACACATTGGCAGCTTGACTCAACTGCCAGGAAATTGCAGAACAGAGGAAAAAATTATTTCAGCTCACCTGCTGTGCCGCTGTACCCATCCACCCTCAGCCGGTAGCGGGTCTTGGAGTCTGCGACGCTGAACTTGTCGTACACAGCGTAAGCTGTCTCGCCTCTGTCTCGCAGATCCACACGCAGCTCATACTGGCCCTGAGAGGTGATTTTGTGGAGGTTCTCCAGACCTGTGGAAATACAAGAACGATCCATTTGTCTTACGAAGGGCATCAAACTGGCCTGTACGGATACACCAGGACATGAACAAAATAAGCTATTTAGGCTGCAGGGTAATGTTAGCACAAAACCAGAGATAAACCGGCAGTTTTAGAACCTTCTCTGCCCTTCAAATCCCAGCAGCATGTAGCCCCTCGGGAAAAGTAATCAATGCTGGTGCTGCATGATCACCATTGTCTTTCATTTATGAGCAAATACAATGTAGTCCAATCTTTGAACATTTGCTTTTTACTTCTATTTACCTCACCTGACTTTGTTAGGAGTTGTGCTTTTGTTACTGGGTATATCCTAGGAGTACAGCAAGCACAGCATTTGCAGTTGCTTCTCAGGCTACCTTCTGTCTTCTTGCAGAGCACCAGTGAGCATTGGTTTGTACATTCAGTGACCCAAGGGGTGTGACATTTATGCAGGGGGTCTGGGTTGGACCTGTCAGTCTCAGTCTCCCCTGCAGCATGCTGTCCCTGGCCTCCTTTGCCTGGACTGTGTCCCCTCCAAATACTCTTGCCAACTGAATGCAGGCTTCAAAGTGGCTCCTAGTCTTTTGGGTTTCCTAAAATAAGTTAAATTCTTGCCACTTACCTATCCAGAATTCATCGTTAGGATCTCCAAAGCCAGCCACATAGTTCTTCCAGTTCCTGTAGAAATCTTCCTTTCCATTTTGGCGCCTCAGGAACACCTACAACCACAGCACGCAACAAGAGCTACTGTCAAACTGCCTGTGACAGAAGGAGCACTGGCAACGTAGCTTTTACAAATGCAGAGCGTGGCATTGCTGCTCCCCTGCCCCCATCACTCAAAGCAGCCGTCCCGCTGCAGTTATGGAATGGTACCAAGGCTGGTGAACACTCCCCGTGTTTTTTTAAATAACTCCTCTGTACTGCATTCTCAGGCTCCCCTGGGTAATGTGGTCTTTTAGTTCCCATTCTCTGCATTTTAACGGTCTCACACAGCTCTGTATTTTTCAGCCAAGGCTTTCCACATCCCCAGTCTTCTATTCATGCATTTCTCCAACCCCTCCTTCCTTTCTCTGCCCTGGGTCCCTCTGGCACGCTCAGGACAGAGGATGTCAGCACAGACAGCTGGCGTTTCTACTGCCATCCACTTGCTGTCTGGGTCCATGCATCCCCTGTAACACCCCATCATGTGCCTGCTGAACAAATGCTTTCTCTGTAAGATGGGCACCTCTATTTTTACATCCTTCACTCTCCCTCCCGTCTAAATTGAGTCAGACTCCCCTCATTTCACCCAGTTATCTATTTTAAAAGTATCCAAGATGGTCACTTCAGCTCCTTCTACATCTAGTGAAGAGGGACCACTGATGCTACTCTGACAACAGAGCTCTGTGAGAGACACTGTAGGAGGGCAGGGCTGGCACCTGCTACCCTTGCTCTTGGCACACACAGATACAGGTGAGGGTGGCAGGCACCCCCCTACTCACAATCCATCCACCCCCATCTTCAGCCATGTCACAGAAGACTTGCAGAGGCTGTGTCCTGTCTCCATTCACGTAAATAGTGTAGAGCCCAGAGGTGACTTCTCCATTTAGGAGAGCTTGGGAGCAGTCTTTAGGATAAGGATAAAGAAGACCAGCTGCAAAAAAAAAAAGAAAAAACAGTCCTTAAGACAAAGCAGTCCTTAAGAGATCAGCAATCATAATGAACTTGTTGAACTCAAATGATTCATAAAAATCTGTGCTGATCAGTGGCATAGCCAGGCACAAAGTCCAGAAACGGGCTTGTAATTGCTATCCTACATACAAAATAAATGAATAAATAAATAACAGTAAACATAAGATGATGTACATTTTTCTTTTGAATAAAGTTTTGCACATCTGTCTACACTTTTGGAAGCACTGTGAATGCCAGCTAACTACTCCCTGTTATGGAGTACACCTGCCAGCTAAATATTTCAATGGCAAGACTCATGTCAGTTTGCCAAACGTCACTTGAACACACACTGATTAATTCTTCTCTTATCTTTGGTTGCAGATCACTGCCTGTTGGTGTGCTTTGCACAAGGACTGACTGTGAGCAGACTGAGAACTCTGTGACTTCTACGAGCACTGCCGTGAGTCCTTGGGCTGAAGTTTGCACAAGGGCAGAAGGAGCAATGGAAACAGCTGAAAGTGCTGCTGGGTCTGAAAGGCTAGAGACTGTGAAAAGTGAGACAAATGACAGGCAAGGTTTCACAGTTAATACTAATCAACATTTTACTTTTCTTGTCGTCAAAAGATGTGACATTGAGACCAGTGGCTGCCAGATAAGTCAACTGTGAAGTGACCTTCAGAGAACCCAATCAATTCTGGAATGCAGCTTGCTGGAGAGCTGTCCCACTGGAGCTGAAACGGACACGCCAGTGTGAAAATCAGCCTCAGAAAGAGCAGAAAAATACCTGTCCAGAAACTCAGCTCTGAGGACTACTGAACAGATTTTTGTCTGTGAGTTTGGGTGTGGTTTGCTTCCTTTCAACTTAAAATGCTGATTTAACAGTTTGCTGTGCATCAATACAGAGATAAATCAGGGTGTCAGTCTGGATTTTAAAGTGTAATGTCCCTTCTAGCATTTTACGTGGGAAAGGCAGGATGTTTCAACAGAAAGAAGACTATAGAGATAATGTGGATGGATATAAAGAAACAAACGTCATCCTGCCAGTTTGGGGGAAGCAGATGACACTACAGTTTTAGGAGAACAGGGACTTTTGCACTGTCAGCTGCTCACACACTCTAAGGTCCTTACTTGTGGTGAAAACGGTCTGGATCGTTTTGCTCTTCAAAGATCTGTTCAGTGCCTGAAGTTTCACTGTGTACTGGGTAGATGGGCTCAGCTCTGTCAAGGTGTAGGAAGTTGTCTCAGGGTCGAGGATGACTTCCTATGGGGAGGATAAATAACACATGGAAATCTCAGTGAGAAAATCATAATAAGTGGAACTGCAACATATTTTAGTTTGTCAATTTTTTTTTCTTTTTGGTGGTGATTATCACTGTATTTTTAAACATTTTAATTACTTAACACAAAACTTGTATTCATCAAAGATTTTTGTCATGCTCACTTGCTTCAGAAACGTTGTCTGGAAATGAATGTTTCATGTCATAGTGTGTAATTTGTGTGGTTTAAATGCAAGACAGCAAAAATGGTTAGTATTTTACATATGTAAACACTGCACAGGTGTCTCTGAAACTCATAAAAAATTGAGCAGGACTGTCCTTTAGGACAAGTCTAGAAATATCATTCTCCAGTCCCCAAAAGGCCTTTTAAAAAAAAAATCACAAACTTTTAAGGACTGATTTTCAGTATGCTCAGGTAATCTTCTTCCCTGAAAATCAGAACTCTTTGTGACATCCCAAGCTGGTCATTCAAAGCTGGGATTCACCTCATTCACATTTAAGTATCTAGTTTAAACTAGTAACACAACTTTTATAGAGCAAGAGGCACTTCTAAAGGTCTTCAGTACCTCCCTTGTGCAAGGTTGGACTCTCCTAGGTTAAGAAAAGGGAGCCCCACTCTACGGGGTTATGAGCTTTATTCCGTGATACAGGATTGGAATGAGGGAAAATGGTTGCAAGTGCCTTTATCCTTAATGCTGAGAGATGACTGTCAAAATTCAGGCTGCTTCTGTTTCAGGATATAACTTAAGAATGTGCTTAAGCAGGTTTTAAACCCACTCATGTTCAAGACAGCACTGAAACACGTACTTAGTATTTCACCATGTTCAACTGAAGGCATGTGCTTGTGTCCCATTGCTGGACACTTCTGAGCATTTTTCCTGCCCAGGTTTGAGGCACAGCCCTTCTGGTTTGGACACAAGTGCTATACCTTGACTTTGCCATCAACGGACTCGTAGATCAGGAGATAATCAGTGACAGGAGCACGTGGAGGCCTCCAGGTTATCACAGCTGTATCTGACTGAACCTCAGTAGCAGTTAAATCTCTTGGAGCATCAAGTCCTGAAGGAGAGAGCAGACAAATTACAATCACGTTGATACACAGCTTAGTGCAGAGGTTATTGAAAGGGTACTGAAATACTGATGTCTCTTTTGAATAGGTGAACTTTTCATACTTGGTCTCACTACAGCCTCCCTCCTCCACCATAATTATAAATCTGAATCAGTCTGTCTCAGCTCTTGGCTCTCCAGTAAACACCCTGGGACAAGTCAAGTAACATTCTAGGCTCAGAAAATGAGAAAAGTGCATGATTTCATTGATTTTCGTAGAAAGTCGTAAGGATGAAACCATCTGGATACATTTAGCATTGGTACTCCAGCACTAGCTCCCAAAGATGAGCTCCTGCTCCTGCTATGTGTGAGAGTCTGTAGAACTGGTGACAGAAAACCATTTCCTGCAGCAGTCACATCAGCCTTCTACCAGGGAAAACCCGGTATAAATGTTATCAAAATTCCAGTTTCTAGTAAAAAAAATCATACGCTGGCTGCTGCCTTTGTGGTAGTAGAGGAAAGTAAGCCTTGTGCAACTAGAGGAGATGGCTGCCCTCCTCCTCTCCCAGTGAGGTGGGAGACAGCACCTGTAGTGAACTGGGTGGAGAGGGTCTCGCTCTTCTGCATGTCCTTCACGGCGTGGACGCTCAGCGTGTACTCAGTCGCAGGTCGGAGGCCGTTCAGGTCGTACTCCACTGTGTTTCCTGACACCATCTGAGTTACTTCTGGCTCTAAGAAGAAAACACAGAAGAAATCCCAGTATTATTCAGACACGTCATGCTCAACTCAATGCTTCACTCTGTGATCATTTTTTTACCAGCTGGGAGCAAAAGTGAAATAGTTAAAGCTCAGAGCCCATCTCTCTGCTTACACCTGTGCTGAATCTGAATTCACACCAGAGCCCTTTCTAGAAGTATTAGCACTCTCTAGTGTTCATATGAATTATAACACCATGTTTTCTTTTCAAGTCTATCAGTTATCCTTATTCATGCCTGAATTAGGAATGCATTAACTAAAACCATGGTTTTTAACATGCTTCGAGCAAGGCATCTCCATCAAGAACAGTCCACCCACATCCCCCTGGGCCTATCCTCCTGCAATCACATCGCTGCACCCATTCCTGAGCATCTCTCGAGAGCTGGAATGCTGTCAGCTCCCTGACCCATCACTGACTCTTCTTACCATCCTCAGAAGCATAGGAGATAACGTAATTATCCACAGCGGCAATTGCGGGCTGCCAGGTTGCCAGAGCCTCCGAGTCTGTGATGTTCATGACTACTAATCCTGATGGGCTGTCCAGAGCTGAAAGAAAGGATCACGTACTGAAGGAATTTGACAAATACTCTCAGCTCTGTGCAATTCTCTTTTGTAACTGTACAGTATACAATGTGCCAACATTACTGCTTGATGCAGCAGCTTTTATGATCCCCTTTGGAATGGTGGAGCTCTGCAGAAAAAGCGTCAGTGCCTATAAAGAGAAGGCAAATGCCTCCTCTGGAGAGGGAGGTCAATGCATGAAAAGATTAAACACTGGGAACAGAGATAACTAACTGCATTCTGAGATCAGTCTTGATATCATCAATCTTAACAGCTCTGCCAGAGCTGACATATTTCTTTCAACACCCTCAAGTCTGGACTGCTTTTTGGAGCGAACTCAAGAGACAGAGCTTGGGAAAATAACAAATGTGATGGCAATTGATAGCCACTGTGACCTTCCACCAGCTTTCTCTGTACATTTAAAAATAAATCAACCCAACAGCATCCAAATGTCCTGCCTTGCTTCCTCATGGGACTCTATTTTGCACCTACTTTTATCTCTCCCTGCACTGGGAGAGGTGTCTGCCCCCAGTACAGCTGGAACAGGCTATAAATTTCACTTTATTATCCAATATACATCATCTTGTCCTTGCCACAGTTCTCTGAGCACTTGTCAGGCTCCAAAAAAGAATTAACAAATGAGGCTTTAGGGTGGCAACAACGGGAGTACAGTGAAACCTCATTTTCCATGGGGACATTTAAAGATATATAGTAGAAAAAAAAAAACAAGAGAGATGTTTTTGTGTTTAGGTCACAGCCTGGAACTTGGGAGATGTGAAGAATACACAGCAGAAAGCGGCCTGAACTGCTCAGCTGAGCTGGTTCTTTGCTCCCACATCAGTAAAACGATATTAATTAAACTTCAATTGGTTTCTGATGTTTTAGGACTGTAAATGCACAAAGTGTCTCTGTCTCAATGCAGGTCAGTTCAGTTCTTAGCAGAATGGGAGCCTGATCAAACCTGCAAGCTCTCCACTCATCTGAAATACAAAGACACAAAGAAGGAGTGGGCAAGAAAAAAGTCCTACGGTTTGTGTGGATGGCAGAAGTGGGATCTCAGAGGGCCTTCATCTTCATTTCCTGAGTCTCTCCTATGACACAGACAACGTATATGAAAACCTGCTATTTCTTCTTTATGTATTACCTGTTTTCAGAGTTCCAGAGATGGGTTCACTTTCTTCAAAGCCTTTCACAGAGATGATATTAACATTGTAGTTTACACCTGGGACTAACTTCACCAGCTTTGCCCTAGTCTTGCTTCCATCGACTGTAACAACATTGGGAGTACCTAGGATGAATCCAAACACCAGTGGATTAATGACAATTTTCCAGCAAACACTTGAAGGATGTGTTTATGTTAACCACATTATGACCAACAGGAAGGTACTTGTACAGAAGGAGATGAATTTTTCCCCACTTAGTTACAATCACCAATGTCAAGGGGCAATCTTGGGAAAATGTACTCTGGCCACGACAACTGAATCTAGGACATTGGTTTCTACTTTTCTCCTAGTGGTATGCCAGCAGTAAGAAAAAAAAATCAGTATTTCTGTTCAGAAAATATGATAAATATGATAAAAATATGATAAAATAGAGGTGAAAACAGCACTATCTGCATACAAGTTCTTACACCTGCAAGAAAAAGACTTCCTGGTTTAGATTTGCTTTGTTTCTTGTAAAGGATGGACAAAGATAAACCAAGACTGATGAGTTTCTCCTTCACCCATCTCTTTTTAAATAAAGATAAACTGTATATTATTTTAAGTTATGAAGATTTAAGACAGATAGTTACTTCAAATTACAGGTTTATTCCAGCAAAACATATAGACAAAAGCCTAACTGTGACTGTAGATTGTTCCTTTTCTTTTGTGGGATCATTGTATTTTTAGAGTTTCATGCATGCTTACATACTATGCTGTCTAGAGGCCTGTATCTTTATCTGCTTCATTTAATAGCACTTCTTTTATGGCCCTGGCATCTGTGGTGTTTGCTCAATAGTTGTTTCCTTTCAGAGGTGTCCCTAAGTTATGCTAAAAATCTGCTTAAGATATTTTTTTAAGCTGAACACTAAAACAGAGCTATAATAAATGGATTGAAACAACACTGGGGATTAGTAAGAAATAGAACTACCTTTGAAAAGTATTACAACCATGGATTACGATTATTATTTCCGAGGGCCATCTTTTCAAATACGCTTTGCTCATGAGGTGCCTACAAAGTAACGAGGCAGTTTGGAAATAAATCCTCATTTAGGAGCCTTGGAGGGAAGAGAGATTTTTGTGAACGTGGCCTGCTTAGGCATACAGCAATTCCAGCAGCTGGCTCTGAGCTCCCTTACAAGCCCTGTCCATGGGAGGTGGGACGCTACATTCAGACAGAGATTCACTGCTAGGAGTATGGACATGCACCTGTATTCCTGGTTAACAGTCTGAAGACAAAAAGATGATCTATTGCAGGTTGCTATGCACTGACAGATGGATGTCAGTTCAGCAAAACCTTTCTGCTCTCCACTTTACCACCTTCCTTCCCATCCCCACGCTCACCTCCTGTGACAGGGACATAGGAGATCTTGTAGCTCTCCACGCGGCTGCGTGGGGGGATCCAGCTGACTGTAGCAGAGTTCTCCGTGATGTCAGAGAAAGAGATTCCCTTGGGAGAGCCAACAACTGTCAGTGGAGAAGAGAGGACAAACACACCACATAGAAAGGAAAGGTAAATAATTTGTTTATCAATCCTTAGTGCTGCAACAGTGATTGTCAGACTCCTGTATTCCAAGAGCTGATGCCGTCAGTACTCGGTACAAAACAACACAAATGCAGAGAGTAACAAACAGTTAATGGTTTTATCACATACTGAGAGCAATAATCTCCTTGGTCTTCTTTTTCCATTTTCAGTAACATTACAGTAGTGCATAGCTTAAAAATACCCCAGTCATGTCCATAAAAGTAACAGACGTTTCAGCCTTATAGAAAAGTAAGGAGCAACACTTAAAGGAATGCTATTCGATTACCAGGAGTCACTGCACTTATCATTTTTTCTACCCCAGTTTCACTTGGATGATTTTGAATCTTTCTGTTGAGTCTTGGAGCCTGACCTGTGACACACAGCAATAGCAACCCCTAAGCGTTGGGGAGATGGACAGAGAGATGCCTCTTCCTGAACATAAAGTTTCTACCATAGGATGCCTAAAAGAGGCCTGGACTCAGTTGCCCAAGCTGACTAAGTGTCCATGCTCTCAAAGCACTGCCTGCCTGTAACTTCTGTTGGCTTAGCATTACAACATTAGGCTTTCTTCTTGGAAACCCTATCTGAGACCACGATTTTTCTCAGGCACTTGTGGTTTTGCTGCAGCTCTTTGTCATACAACCCAGCCTCACCTCGTACAAACCTGGGCACTACATCTGCCTATACAAATAAGATCAGTAAGCTGGGACAGATTCACTGGCACCACCCTGTTGTTTAGCCTTGCAAGCAAAGCCTAATAAGTTTTGCCAAAATTACCCAACCGTAAGATGCAGATGAACATGTATCCCAATCTGAAACATTCTACTTTAAGGCTTAATTAAGCTACTGCAAAACTTGATTGAAAGGGCCTCAGGAAGGCCATGGTGAGGAGACCTGCCACTTCTGAATTTACATTGAGCACCACGCTTCCAATTGGCTTTTCTGACTGCAACCAAAACAACCCTGAAATGTGAAAAGAAACAAACAGCCCACACATAGGAAGGCATGAGCACAAAGGCGGCAGATACCAAGCATAAGCCACATTAGGAGCGGGGGAAACAAGCTGTGGGCAGGGAGAGGGTGGCAGAAGAAGGAAAAAAAGTGACTGTGCTTGAAACAGCTTGGAGAGAACGTGTCTGCAAGAAAGAAGCCAAAGAGGGCTGCTTGTTCCATGTGTCCCCACAGCTCTAGCAGCAATGCACTAAATCAACTGAAAGTCAAGGGAAGAAAAACAACTGTGCTCTCAAGAGAAATGTAAATTAGTTCTCTGGAGCTCACGCGACATTTTGGGTTTTGTGGGTTTGATCACATGGAAAAGCCAAAGAAAGAGAATGAAGAAAGCAAGGTAGGATTAGTAAAGCAGCATGGCACTAAAATTTGCTACTGATTTAGCTACTGTCTGCAGGAAAGTGAATCTGGGAAAGAGAGAAGTGAAAATCACATGGATTGTGCTTTGCAGTGCAGGTGCCATTAATGACTGGTGAAAAGTGCCAGTGACGGCTCCAGGCACACAGCTCTCTCTGGTGCAGCACTCAGGGCTTTCATCCACATGGAAAGTTCATCCTTCTGCAGAAAAAAAAGCACCCAGCCATCCCACTGGAACTCTGCTGTGCACACTGCCATGGGTACATGCTTCATGCATGCTTTCTGTGTCAGGTACATTGCTGCATAACAAACAACAGTGAGAGCAGCCTTGACTGCGTGAGGGTCCCACGTCCCCACTACCCCAACTGCGTCTGCTTTCCTAGGAGCAAACATGGCAAACAAAGCAAAGGGACCCTCAAAGCAAGCATCAGTCCTGGAATGAGTGCCAGAGAGGTAACGGAGTGGTTCCTTGGAGCACAGGGAAATGCAATAGGAGCACGTGAAGCCATCCTCTTGAGTGACCTGAAAGCCAAAATTAAGCAGGCGTAAAAAATGGCCAGTGTGCTTCTGGCTTTTTATCACATAAATCTCAGCGCAGCTGTTGGATACAGATCACCAGCATTCCCCTCCAGCACTGTTCCTCATTAGCTCTATGAGAGACTGACACTTTCTGTGAGGTCCATGATACCTGAGTTACTCATACTTTTAGTTTTTTGCTAAAAGGTCATTCTTTCCTCACTGACAGACTACAGGAATACTCACTGGCTTTCTTCTCCCAAGCAACAGGAAGCATCAGACTACATTTATCATGCATAAAGAGCACATGAAGCATTTTGGGATCCTCTCAGATGAAAAATTCCATCAGAATGTGGCAAAACACCATTAAAAGAAGAGGAAATTAGCAGCATGAGACCACATTTCCTCGCAAGGATATTAAGTGGCACGCAGCCAGTTGTGGTCCCCTGCTGAGGGCTGAATTGCATCACCACAGATATTACATAGATGAATTTCCAAGAGACACTGACTTCCCCTGGGAGCAGCAGAGTGCAAACTCTCCTGTGCCAACCTCATCAGCCACTGCAGGTCTGAACAACGCTGCCTCACTCTGCAGTGATATTATGGTTAATGATTTCTATCACAGCAGAATTGATGACAGTAAGATGACAGACAAACAAATGCAGAGAGTAGGGAGAGCGGGTACCATCATCACCCCAAACAGGGCAACATTCTAACAATGTCAGCAGCAGTTGTGGGGGAAACTACTGCTGTTCACTCGTACAGAGGAGTAAATGTCATCTCTTATGGAGGGAGAACTGCTCGTGATGGGAGTGGGAAGAAGTGGCTTTATCACCAGCTCCCACGCACTGCAGTTCCACTCCACATTCCTGGTGTGATGGGAGCAAGGGAGATCAGCCAGAGTTTGTGCTTTGGCTGCGGAACCAGTGCCAGCTCCCTGGAGACCCTGGCAAACCCCAGTGCTGCCTTGCTCCCTCCTCACCCACGGCCCATGGCTGTCACTGTGTGAACTCCCTTGATGAATTCTTAGAAGAGGAAAGGAAGGAAGCCACAGAGGAGGACAAAGCACCTAGTGGTGAGCACTGTATGGTCCTTCCTCCCTCTCCTTCCTCCCAGTGGGAGGGTGGCTCAGCACACACAGGCAAGGGTCAGACCCTGGGCGAGGATTGCCCAGTGACGCTCAGAGCAGACATCTTCAGCTGCACTGATTTACACCCGCAGCAGACCTGATCCCTGACGACTGCATTTGTTTGTACAAGGGCATGTGCCCATGTAGGGAAGAAGGGCGAAGCGTGAGTGATAAATACAGCGTAGGGTTTTCAGTCCTTTCAATTTTTATTTTCCTGACTTCATTTCCATGGTAACGTTTGGTTTAGGTTCGCTGGTCTGTTTGCTAGCTGTCTCTGGTCCTACAGGGATTTTACACTTTCCTCTACTAAGGCTGAAGACTTTTTGACACTTATTTCTTGCTCACTCGCACACTGCACACAGACCAGCATAAAGCAAGGCTGCATACGAGTCTGTCCGAGCTCCCCACCTCAGAGGCAGTAAATGTTTCTTTGCCATCAAACTGGAAAGGTTATAAATATACATATGTTTCTCTAAATAACCAACTCCTAAATAAGAAACTAGTCAGATGCCTCAGCGGCCCCTGCTATGTGATGCGGTGTAAAATGGAGTTAGAGTTATTTAGCTGGATTTTTGCGGCTCCAACTCTATTATCAATTATCCATGGGCTATTTACAGCAGAAAAACATCTTTGGGGTTATTGGTACCATTAAGTGACATGTCCTAAATCTCCCTGAAAGAACCGAATGAGAATGTAGTCACGAGGAAAATGATAACAGTGGTTTACCATAAATATCCGAAAGGCAGTGAGAATGGGGACATGCTGCTATAAGTGCAGCTGACTTTAAACATCCTTCCCCATTATGAGACAGCCCCCAGGAGCCTGGAGAAAAGTGGCCTGTGATGGATGCATGCAAATGCCTGGGTGAGTGGGTATGTGCACGTGCTGCTTGTCCAAGGGCTGTGATGGCAGGCAGCAGAGCAGGACTGTGCCTTTCCATGCTAACCACTGGCACCACAGGCACCGAGGTGAATCATGAGCTCATGCTATTTTACGCAAAGCTGTTTCATCCTGAGTTATTGTTCTGTGGGCTGTCTCAAGCACAATGGGCACACGCCTCTACCACACACTGCTGTTGGCCTCCCCGCAACTGAACTCAACCACTTCCCCCTTGTCAAAGGGCATTGCTTCATTTTTTTTTTAGATCTAAAAATTTCAAAATGACACCATGATATTGATGGCAGAAAAAACAAAAAGCCTCTTTCAAAAGTGCCAAAATGAAATAGTTCAAATTCTGAACCCATTTTGTTGTTTAATTTCATCTGAGGAATTCAACCTAAGCCTCAAGAACTTTTTACTTGACTATCTGCATATTTTCATGCAAACATAAAAATAAAAAATATGCCAGTTATAAATAGCAAAGAAAAAAATCGATCTTCTCCCTGAAGCTGAGAAAACGAAGCTGTGTTCTGGTGGAGATTTTTCATAAAAAACAGAAGTTTAGGCTAACTTCAAGACCCCAGACTTTTACAATTCCTCCTCATCAGAGTGAGATTATGAAAGTCAAGAACTCCGGCTCTGTGGAATCGGGATGCTGCAATTGAAAGTCAAGGTCCTGCTACAATAAAATCAAATGGCATGGATTTGGAGTCACACACCTGCATCCTCTCCTCATGATGATTTTCCCCAAGTAAATCACTAGGCTAATTTACATCATGATTTTTGACACAGAAGAACGAGAATACACAGCTTTTTTTGCTGGGAGAGTTCAAAGTTTTGATTTTGCAAGCATCCCTAGTTTATTTTGAATTACTGAGCACTTGTTGCTCCCAGTAAAACCATGCTAAGTTAAAGGTACTCAGCCTTTCACTGATAAAGTCATGAATAAACTTTTCAATACCTCTGTTAAATTCATTTTGTCCTCTCTCTTTCCTAGGGAGGTAAATTATTGTGGAGATATGTAATTAGTCCCAGGAAATCACTGAAAAAGTCTGACACAGAGTCAGTATTTCTTGGCTCTCAAAGCCTCTTCTGCTCTCAAAGACTCTGCTGCCTAATTCCAGATCATGGAAATAATTTAATAAGCCATATTTAACAGACAGTGTAGAAGCTAAGGAATCTGAGATCACTCACTACAAATAACCACACCACATAAAAACAGAAACTTGGGTAAGTGACAGGCAGGAGACAGTTCAAAGGTCTCGGCAACAGCTCAGACTGGCTGGGAAAAGGAGAAACGTTAACAGAAACAGCATGAACACGTTTTCCTGTTGCAAAGACAATACCTGTGGTTGCTACTGAATTTATGGGCTGGGAACGCCGTCCACTGCTAACTCCATAGAGCTCAATCTCATACTCAGTACCCTCCTTCAGCCCTTTCATATCGTAGGTCCGCTCATGGCCTGGTACTATCAGCTCCAGAGGATCAGATTTCCTTTTGGTATCCCTGATTTTTAGAACAAAACTGTCGAAAACCCCATCGTCTGCAGTCCAGGACAGACGGAAGCCATCTGGAGTAGCATCTGAAACCAGAAGGTTGTCGACCTCGGGTTCTGCTTCTAAAAAAGGAGAAGATAGCAGTAGGGAAAAGAAGTGATTGGTTTAATCAGTTCATTAGTGACCTGCCTGAGGTCTGGACACAGCACACTGCAAGAATCCAACCACAGTTCAAAGAAAGGGAAACAATCTCCTGGCTATTGAAAAAATAATAAAAAAAAGAACATTAGCATTTTACACATATTGGGTGCGTGTGGGTGCATTTCAACCTTCCACTCTAACAGCAAGTCCATTACATGGAAAAACATCACTTGCCTCTGCCATGCAAAATTTCACATGCTAAAAGTAAGTTGGAAGTGCATTTGTCCCATACCGTTCATTGAGTTACCCACCATATGTGAAACCTGGTATGATAAAAACAAGCTCTTGTTATAGATCTGCAGGCATGCCTGTAACACGGTCAGGTCTCTGTCTGTTAGGAGGACAACACAGAAGCTGCTTATAAGAGTCTTTTCCTTCATGCAAAACCCCTATTCCATGCACTTCTGGCCTCTGTGATGCTTCTAATGAGAAGAATCCTTCACTTTGATATTAAACAAATGCTGAAGCAGCAATGGGGAGTCATGAAAATTCATACACTTAGATGCAATGTGCAGGACCTACTGGCTTTAGTGAACAAGCCCACTCAAGAGGATCCCAGGAGCTGTAAGTTATTAAATAACCACAAACATGGTAAGGTCAGCACAGTAAGGTCAAGCATCACTACCAAACAGAAATGCTGCTGGAGGGGTTACTACCTTACAGCATCTCCAATGCACTTCTATCTTCCATAGGAAGATGCTCCTATTAATTTTCTCAAGAACCTCCAGTCAGGCAACCCCCAGCTTTAGTGCTGCAAAGTCATAACCTGCAGATGAGACTTGATGATTACGAGGCTAGAGAATCAGCCTGCAACGATTTTTCAAGAAAATTACTCAAATGCTGCTGGAAAACAGCAGTTATGATGAGGCTGAGAACATGAGCTAAGGTTTTGTGGAGAGAGATGCCAACTTCGTGGCTGGCAGTGATCACACTCGATGCTCTGTGTATGGAGCACATAGGGAGTGAAAGAAATGAGGCCACAGGCAGGAAAAACAGTATGACTTTCCTCCTGAAGATCCTGATGCTTGGCAAGTTGGAGAATGCTGAGGTGTCCAGCAGCTGTTAACAAGATGACCTCCCACATGCAGCTATTTTTCTTGAAAGACTCCAGTTAGAAGTACCTGCACGAACATAGCAGAAACTTTCACCCCTCAACCCACGTCATGCGTCTCTACAGGATCCCTCACAAAGACAAAAAGGAAACATCAAGTTAAAAGGAACGGAGTTTCACGGGTGAACCTATCAACCAGAAGGAGTTATGTGTAGCCACGATGCAGAAAAGGATGCAAAAGCCAAGGTTTGTTTTGCAAACGGATTGCATAAAACATCTTCCATGTGAGAAGAAAAGCAAGAAAGAAAAAAAGGTGGAAGAGAACAATTTGTTTGCATTAAAATACCTGTAACAGCCACAGTGCTTAGGGGCTTTGTTTGGTGCCCCTTGGCAAAACCATAAAGCATAACCTCATAGCCAATGCCAGTAATAAGGCCTTTAAGCTTCAGTTGCCGCTGGGCTCCCGTAAGGAGGAACTCCTGTGGGTCCAGCAGCTTGCCAGAATCCACCACGACTACAAGAAAGTTGTCGAAGGCATTCTCCGATGCCATCCACGACACTGTGAACCCGTAAGGGTTAATATCAGAGACAGTTAGGTTTTCCAGTGGGGGCATGGCCTCTAAAAGAAGGGAAGGTGCAAAAACACACAAAAAAAAGAAGTAAAAAAACCATTGCAAATTAGAAAGTGTCACAGATTTCATCAGACATAAATCACTTTTTCTTTCCCCCCTCCCCAAATATGGATTTAATTGAAGTGTACAGCCCGGATCACAAGACCAGGATTTTCAACGGAGCCTCCAAAAGTTAAACACTCAATTCTTAATTTTCCTCAAGGGCATCTTAACACCTTATCTCATACGCTCCTTTGAAATTCCTGAAAAATTCCATGTGTAAGCACATTTTTTTGTTACACATGCACTAGGAAGCAGTTATAACCAAACCTGGTTTAGAAATGTTCTGCATAAAGCTTTCATTTCCTTTCAGTTGTCTCCACCACGGGTGCTTTAGGGACAAGTTTCAACCTTGATATTCACAGCTCCTATATTTTGCGTTCTTTCCTCTCTACCTCACACAAATATCTCCAGCTCTTTCTTTCAGTGGTGGAGGGGTCGGTGATGCCAGAAGGACTGCCAGGAGCAGGACATGAATCAGGCAGGGTCACAGCCAGTGCAAGTACTAAATACTTGTAAGATTGCTTTCGTGAGCAATAAGAGAGAAGCAAGCATTTGCTCAGGCTGAGGGCAGGGGCTAATGACTGCAGAACAGAGCAATAACCTGTTCAAAGAGCTTCACAAGCAGCTGCTAATGTAGCATGTTGACAGCTTAAAGAAATTCCAGTGAGGAGTCTTTTTCATTTTTTTTTCTTTTTTTTTTTTCCACACCAGCTGTAATCAGTTTGTATCAGTTTGTCGAAGTTTAGAGCCTGTGGACCAATTTCTCAAATCCGTCTCATCGCCTCTCTTAAAAAAATGGCCAGATTTTCATGAGAGTTTCTCAGCAGATTTTGCTCACCCCAGATCTGACAACTAGGAAGATCAGCTGGCTCTGCTAAGCCCTGGCCTTGATCCAGGGTCCCAGGCATTGCTAAAATGTCTGCTGATGATCTGATGCTGATCAGGTTTTCCATCACTCAAATTCCACTCGCTATAGAAAGCTTAGTTAAACACAGAATCTTCTCTGGGAAAGGGTTTTAGGTTTGTTCTTGACTTTTCACAGCTGATGATACTGGTGTTCTGTCAGAATTTGGCATAAAAATTCCCTCTCAAAGTTTCAGAGTTTAGAAGTCCTTACGTTTGGATGAGTACACATTTGAGTGCCAGAGATTCGGTCAGAATTCACTCAAGCTGTAGCTGTTTTTGCAGCTTGCTTCTCATCAATCATTCCCAAAGATCCACCTTTGAGTTTACTCTCTAGGAAGGTGAGTAAGCAAATAACGAGTCCAAAATGCTGAAATTATTTTCCTGGGATAGCCGTTGTGTGACACCAATATGCTGAAGCCAGGAGGTTTCTGCAAGCTGGCACCTCCTCCTGCCCTGTGGGGTGCCACATGTTTGCCTGGCCATGGGAAGCTTCCTCTCAGAACGCCAATGTCCATGGTTCATTTTCAAAAAGGAAGCATTTGTGTTCTGGTGAAGCAAATAGCAGGAGTTTGGAAAGCAAACACTTTCTCACTTCTATCAACATGACTATGTCATGAGGCAGTAGTTCAAAGCTAGGGCAAAACGCAACCACATTCCCTAATGGAGAGGATCGTAGTCAAGACAGGAGGTGCTTTAATATCCAGGGCTCCCCTCAGGTGGGAGTACTGACAAACTTCCCCCTTAAACTTCAGGAGTCAGAAAAGATTATTACACATGAAAGAAAGACTCCAGAGGGCTCCTGACTCACTTTAAACTATTGCTTCTCCCAGAAATTTGTTTAAGGTCAACATGCCTGCTGTGGCCCATGCTTGCACTAAGCTTGCAAATGAAAGCATCAATGCTGGACAAGATACTCAGTGCTGTAGAAAGCCTACACTTACATCCACGCTGGAATATATATTTTATAAGCTGATAAACATACTCCAAACCTTTAAGCAGGTACCTGTCATGACAAAAGCAGTGAGGGGCTCTGTGTGAACGCCTGCATCGGTAGTGCCCTTAATGTGAATGTCATAGCCAGTGTAATCTAGCAGGCCTGAGATGTGAGCGCTGCGAGCACCTCCCGACACCGTAAGCTCCTGGGGTTCGTGTGCTGCATAGGAATCTCTAACGTGTATGACAAACTTGGCAAAAGGCCCATCTCTTGTGGTCCACGAGAGGTTGAAGCTGTCGGGGGTAACATTTGTGAGTGTGAGCGTGCCCAGCTGTGGCTCAGCCTCTGAAGGAGAAAGGAACACAGGTGAAGAGACAGCATTACTTAGGGGTGGGTGGGAGAATTAGCCATGGGGGGTTATAAATGCTTAAAGCTAAAGCTGAAGCTTTTAGCATTGTTCTGCACTGGTTGAAGAGCAGAGGAGCACCATAGCAGCTATTTTGTAAGGTTTTGGAAAGAAGCCAGTGAAATTAGTGCTGACTTTTCTCTTTTTCTTTTCCATTCAGTTTTCTTAAATATACTCGATATTCCTATTGAAATGTGGGCCTGATGTACAGAAACACCAACAAGATACAGCCCCGTGGTAAAACTGTGGAAACTGGTACCTCAGCACTGGAAATTTAATGGGGATACTCAGACCCAAAGCAGTTCTGAAGTAGGATTCAGGCAGGAATTAGGGGAGTCCAAAACAGACATCCTTGAAAATTCCACTTCAGCTTCTGCTTCATGTCCCTGTTGCCTGGCAGTGTAGATACTCATATTTTTGGACCCAGATGTTTATTAGTCCTGGAAGTGATAATCTCAGCACTAATCTCAGGCCAAAACCTCCTGGAACTCAACAGCTAAGGTGTTCCTCGTCGCCTGATAAGGCACAGAGAACATCCGATGGACTGGACAAAACCAACCAACACTTGCTCTCCCTCTTCCTGACCATTCAGTGGTTAGGGCATTCCTTGAGAATGCAAAGACTTTCCTTTTCTGCTAGAGGAAATTTAAAATCAGGTCTCTCCCCTGCTAGGGCAGAAACTTGGCCTTCAGGCTATAGAAGGGGGAGAGGTCCTCCTCATTCCTGTTCTAATCTCTAATAATCTATCTAATATCTATCTCTAATCTGTAATAATCATTCAGTGTAAAATCATTAAGGATTCATCAGAGCACAGAAAGACCACAAACACAATCCTGCAGTTGGGTGGTCAGAGGATCCTGTGTCTAAATAATAGCTGAATTTCTGTTTTCTCTTGCCAATTGAGTATAAACCAAGAACATCTTGGGAAATGCAGCCAGTGAGATACAGGAGAACAATTGTACACGTGATACATGCTGGGAGAAAAGCAGGCAGGATGTATCACACCAACCAAGAGAACAGTGAAAGAATGGAATCCTTTTTTTAATAAAATGTGAACTTTTGCAAGAAGTTTCAATTTTTACTGGCTATCCCCAATTGCAAGACTTCCAATAGTCCACCTCCCTCCCTGGAAAAGTCTGGTGAGTCCAAGTGGCCCCAATTAAGGACACATGCTGCTGTCATGCTGTTGATCAGTGACCATCAATGCTCTCACAGCTGACAGTGAAGATGTAGTACTTCCAAAGACAGGGGAATAGATGAGAAAATATCCACAATGCAAACAGGCTTGGGTGGAGAACCCAGTGGGACTGAGCATGGAGCCACCAGCCCCGCATGCAGTTCAGGGGTGACAAACTGATCCTTTCCAATCCGGTTCTGAAATGGCTGCATTCCTCCACATGCCAGGCAGGCTCACAACATGACACCCAGACTCCAAAGAACACTACATGCAAAATGAGTTGAGATTTTCTCCTCAGGCAAGTCTCAGTGAGCTCCCACCATCCCAGAATCACCATCACCACAGGACATCCAGGGAAACCAGACAGGTCTCAAAGACTCAAAGATAGCAATGCAAGTGACAGAGTGATGGGCTGACCATCAAGAAAGGAAGTTCCTATTTTGGCCCAGCTCTCTGCTGGGAACACATAAAAATGCCAGGCAGAGAAGAATGCCAGAACCAGCACAATGTGGCCAGACCACTCCATGCAATTTGGGCTGGTCATTGAGCATGCTGCAGGAAACTCCCGCAAGAGATGCAAACGTTGTGGAAGACATTTGGTTTCAAGAACAAAGAACCAAAATGACATGCAGGTGCCTCTCTGGCCTGACAAAGATATGAAGGCCTCCCACGCACAACAAAGCAAGTGAGGATGGGATGAACAGGAACATCATTCAGATCAAGTGCAAAGATATTCTGTGAAAAACATTAACCATCTGGAGCATGTCAGTTATATATACACAGAACTTGCAGATAAGTGTATATATAATGAAACCAATCACGGTTTACTACTGGCTCCCTTAATGCTGGGGGCACTTTTTCAGCCTTTTCCATTGTCTCAGATATCTTTTTTTCCAAGTGCTCGCAAGCTCAGTTTATTTCAGCCTCCCTTCACGGGGATCTTCCTATATTTTATCGAAGGAGTGACGATGAGCTAGAGCCATGTTTCAGAGCAGTTTGGTGGATAGAAAAAGAAAGAAGAGAAAAAACCAAACCTAGAAGGCGTAACAATGAAATACCTGTGGTTGCTTGTGCTGTCAAGGTCTGACCACCTTGCCCATCAACTACACCATGGAGCTGGACAGTGTAATTGGTGGCAGCTTTGAGGTTGGTGACTACACAGTGTCGGGAGGCCCCTGGCACTGTTTGCACCAGGGAGTCCATAGGGAAGTCAGAGTTTCTGACTTCTAGAATAAAATGGTCAAAGGCATTGTCCTTTGCTTCCCACATGAGCAACATGGTGTCTGAGGTAGCATTTGATACAGTGAGTTTGCTAAGGAGAGGTTCCTCTACTACGGGAAGAAAAACAAATGGAAACGTGTTGCAATTATTCAAAACCAAAGAAACAAAATAAAATAAAACAGAAGTTTGAATTCACATGAGCCACAGATCACAAAGACCCTCTAGCCTTACATTTCTTGATGTTTTCCATATCATGACCTCAGTGGTCACCTTGCCCATCCTACCCGTGACTCACTGAGGATATTCACAATCTGCTGATGCTATAAAATGCAACTCTGCATTATTGTGACCCCTGATATTTGATATTAAGCTTAAAGTCATTGATTACCTTAATCTACTGCTATGACAAATTGCTATGAGAACTTTTCCTAAGATCATGTCAGCAGGCAAAATTTGGTAGAGATATTAAATGACCACAACATGAGCTATTATCTGTCTGCTATGAGAACACACCTTCTGCTTCTGTAACGTAGCCCTCTCTTCTTCCACTTTCACATTGTAATTGGCTACAGCACATTTGACACTTCCCTCTCTTTGAGAGCCTTTTCTGGACACACTATTGACTGTAAAACCTCAGGATACGCAATGTGCCAACAGCTAAATGCCTACCTATTTCATTTACTAACATCAAATCAAATGAACAATTTTGAAGTTGAATTCAAGCAATGTATTGGTCCTGTAGGAATCTGCTGACACAGACTGAAACGTGCCCAAAATCCGTTTGCAGAATCAGGATAAAAACTGTATCTATAAATTGGTTTATCTGAAAGAGTATGTCCTCTATGCTTCATAACACATACTGCTAAGCTAACATAATGAATTATCTCCCACTTGCCTCCTGGGAAATTTGTTTTGCTTCTTATCACTACCAGAGACTGTCCCTACCCTGATGTTTGAACAAGAGCGAACACATTATCATGTGAATGAAATCACATCACATTGTGATCGACTGACTTTGCTGGATGGGACAGTGGCTTAACATTCACAGTTCAAGATGCCTGCAGATCTTCCTTAGAAGGTGTCAAACAGTGAGGGAGAGCGTTTGGCAGTGGGCAGATTGGTGGTGTAGCAGAGGGCAGGGAAATGGGCACAACCTGCAAGGAAAAGAGTTAGAAGGGAGAGTTAGCATTGAGGTAGGTTTTATATACCTGTTGTAGCCGCAGTGCTTACTGCCTGTGTGCGGAAACCATGAGAGATCCCATAGAGGTAGACAATAAAATCAGTGCTGGGGGAAAGCCCTGAGATATGAGCTGTTCTTGAATTGCCTGAGATGTTGAACTCCATGGGCTCCAGCAACCTGTTAGAATCAATAATTTCAATAGTAAAGATGTCAAAGTCCCCATTGGTGGTTGTCCAAGAAAGGTTGAAGCTTTCAGGAGTAATGTCGGAAACGGTTAGCTCACCAACTTCTGGGTGCACTCCTGAGGAGGGAAACAACATTGGTCAGAAGGGGACAGGGACAGCCCTGCACCGCTCCTGCTCAGAAACGATGCGCTTTGCTCTGCTCATGCTGACAGTACTGCAAGCAGCCCTTGGAGAAAAGGCTTTAACTAAAAGCTTGCTACAGGCAAAAAGGTTCATAAGGGAAAGAAATTAAATGAAAGCATCTCAAAATGCTAAAGATTAAAAAAAAAAAAATGAAAAAGGAAGGTTAAAAGCTATGGCTACTTCCCTTTGCAGCCATGCATCTTTGAGGTCTGAGCATGAAAGCAGTCCCAAAAGAACATTTTGAAACGCCCCAGGGCATTTGGAGAAGTCAGCTTCCAGTTTTAGGAGAAGCTAAAACTAGAGCCATCGCTGTATCCAGAGGAAAAGGTTGTGTTTTGTTTCAGTTCTTCTACTTTCCCTTTCAGCTTAAGTTTATGAAAGCTGGCATGTAATTTGGGAGCTGGAGCCAAAATGCAAAGCAGTGATAGCTGCCTTGGGGTTTCTTCCTCTCTGTAGACATCCCTGACATGCTACAGGAGGGCTTAGAAAATTCTGACAATTGGAAGTCCCCAGAAGGGAGAATTTTGAAAAGCCGGATGCTGAGTATGACCCAGAAATGGAAGGGAAAACCTCAGCGGGGAATCTTCAGCTGTTTTCATTAAGTTAATAAATGGAGAGCACAATGCATATTTAGGCAGGACACCCATGATGTCTGTTTTCCTGTTTGTTCCTCTACAGCTCCTTTTGTCTAGCCACATTTGTCTGTTTTCAATGGGCAATCTGCTACCAGACTCTCAAAGCAGAGGACTTCCAGACTGCAGTGGGACACAGCCCAAGGCAAGTGCCTCGTGCCACACACATTTCTACCTGAGTCAAGCTGCTTAAAGCACTATTGAAACAAGCAAGGTTTGCTGTGTATAATGCTTTTCATTTTGTTTAGTTCTTACATGTACTTTTATGCCCTTCTGGGCTGGGCAATATGTGCTTGGGAAAAGTAAATATGAGCAAGCTCTGGCTGTCCCACAACTGCAGGAGGTTGCAAGGTCTGTAAGGAAGCCCAGACGAAGCAGATATAGTCTTCAATAAATTGTCCCAAGGAAGAGCCACTGGTGCCCCTCTATTGCCAATTAATTCATACGCTATTCAATACAGGGATCGTAACAGCTGGAAGAGCCACTGAGCCACATAGGATAGACATTTCTATTTGCTTCTCACAGTAGAAGCTCATGATAAGCAAATCTTTATCCAAGATGCAGTGTTTCACAAGATCAGACAGAAAATTATTTTTGTGGCTCTTGATTAGTCTCATGTAAGCTTCTAATGACGTGGGGCTTACCTTCCTTCTTTCAGGTCAGTTTTATGCCAGGGTAGTTTAGTTAAACTTGGTCTTCTTGCACTGCATCTTTCTCAGAACAACCTTCTGTGGCTCGATATATGACACCACTGTTGGTAGAAAGTCACCTGTGTTCTTTTCTATATGAGAACACATGGAAGGTGTCTGTCCTTGCCCATGAGTCAGATTATGCCTTTGATGCCTTACTCATACAGAAGCTGGTGCATAATTTCAGAAATAGCTTCTGAAGGGTAAAACTCATATATATTCTTGGGCTTTCATTATCCGGGCTACAAAGAGCAGATTTTTGTAATTTTACAAGGCAGCCTGGGCTTTCTTGAGCATGTACAACAGCCAGCTGGGTTCTGGAGTTAGCATCAACGAGCAGAGAAGTGAATGAAGGGAACAAAACAAGCCATTCTGCAGGGGTTAAAATGAGCATTCCTAAAAGCAAATGGCTCCATGGGGGCACTGAGACTTTTATTGGAAAGTCTGATCATGAGACATTTCCATGCCAGAGATGTTCAGCCAAGCTTTAATGAGTTCAGTGCTCCCCATGCAAAGCAGACCAAGCGAGCAAGC
The DNA here is from genome assembly GCA_013396635.1 of Penelope pileata. Taxonomy (NCBI): domain Eukaryota; kingdom Metazoa; phylum Chordata; class Aves; order Galliformes; family Cracidae; genus Penelope; species Penelope pileata. The sequence goes on from WBMW01000471.1 coordinate 307,225, forward strand.
TTTGTCAAGCAGTTGCAATAGCTCTGGCTCATGTCCCTGTCCGCAAAGGAAGGGAGCCATGAGACTGGATGAAAAAATACCTGTCGTGGTTTCAACAGAAAGGGGTTTGGTTCTGTAGCCTTGAATCACACCATGAAGTGTGACGTTATAAGGCGTGTTGGCCTTGAGGCCTGTGACATTCACAGAGTGCAGTCCGCCCGGGACCGTGATATTCCGCGTTTCCTCTGGGTTGTCAGACTCCTGCACCTGAATGATAAAGTTCTCATAGGCCCCGTCGGCTGCTGTCCAGGTGAGCTGGAAACCATCCCAGCCAGTCTCTGACACTGATAATTTTCCAAGCTCAGGTTCTTGCTCTGAATAAGGACAGAGAGTCAGTCAGTTACTCAGATTAAAAACCGGTGGTGATGAGGTATTACTTAATGACTTTCAGAGTTAATGAGTTTCATTTGTAAGCAAGTGACACAAAGATGCACCCCAAGCATATCTACATTCTCAGCTGCCTCAGGTAACTCATAAAGTCTCTTTAGAGACTTGGCAAGACAGAACAGTAAGAAAAGAACCATAATAATAAATAATAATCACATTAATGCTAGAAGACTGCTTACAGAGAGCAGTCTTTAGACCGTCCTACAGCTGGATGTATTTTGCCAATATTAATTACATCTCCTTATGATACAAGTAAGTATTATTACAGCCACTTTACTGCAGATACTAACAATTTGGTATTTGCCATTATAAAGTGACTGTGAATACTGCAATAATGCCTGTTGTAAGGCTAGGAAGACTCCGAGCTTCTAGCCCTTGGGATTCAGATGTTTATGCTTTTAATTGAAGGGTGTTATTTATTCTTCCAAATTATTTCTAATCCAAAACAGCAAAGAAGGGAAAATCTCCTTTACATCTGCATGTCTTTAGTTTAATAGATTTATCTTCATTGTATTACATTATTCTGTCAACAGAGCCTTCCTGCAGGCAGAGAAGCTTGGATTGTCAGAGTTACTGATATTCATCTAAAGCTGAAATTTGCCTTCCCAGAAATTAGCATTCTCATACACCATCACAAGGGTGGCCTAGGAAGTTGGGAACCATCAGAGCTATCTCTCTGCTGTTGTTAAATCTGAAAGTTTAGGTCTTTTTCCCAGCAAGAATAGCAAGACTTCTAGTACAGAGAAAATACAACTGATTCCTTAAAACTAGGAAAAATGACACAATAGTAGCTTTTTTTTTTTCCTACATGGAAAATGTTGCTACATGATCTATCACTGGCCTGTGGGTGGGATGAGTTTCTAGCACTTTTATTATTTACTTGCACTGTTGACACATTGGCATTCTAATTGAACAATGTCTAGCTAAATAATTCCAACCTGCGTGCCTAAGCATTTATAAGAGATGATGTACAGAGGGAAATGGATCTGATAGTTCAGTTTTAAACTTCCATCTTAAAGCCTTATATATATTGAGACAGAACGTAAGGGGGCCAGGAAATAAATGAGAATTAGGTTTAGCAACATTATTCACATAAATCTTCTCCTTGTAAAAACAGAAAGCCTATTCGGTGTATTTTCAGAGCTGTTTCAGACTGTTTCGTGAATAGCAGTCAATTTCCATCAGTGAGATTCACTAATACACAGTAAATTACTACTATTCAGGAACATGAAAATCTCAATGAGCTTTTTCCATCCTGTCAGAAAGGAAGAGATTGGTTGTAAAATAACACGATGTTCAACAAAAAAACACAGGAATCCAGAGCTGTTTAGCTTTATCAGGAACAGGAACGAAACAATCACAGAGGTAAAATAAGAACCATGTCAAGATAGCACCATTTAGCTGAAAAAGAGAAAGGGGACAGAAATAGAACTGGTTTATCAGGAATAATGATCTTTTGGTGGCAACAAAAATAAATAAACATATCTACTGAAAATGGAACGAAACCAGAAGTTAAAGCAAGGCAAAATATTTCAAGTAAAAGCGTGATTATAAGCAATGCAGTAATCATCACAGCTTAGAAGCAATTAAATTTCTCTGAAGGGTGCTCAGTTTCATTCACCTCCAAGATGCAGAGTCCCTTTTCCTCCCATTTATTTCTCATGCATGTCTGGAAGCGCACTCAACCCCATCGTGCTCTCTAGGGGCTGGCAGATTCTCATATAAATTCATGCACCAAGTTGGAGTGTTCAAGACTTCTGAAAGCCTCATCCATTATGCATTCAACATATACGACAAAACAATGATAATGTCATCACAAATGGTATCAAGGGATGATGTTTTTTAACTTAAAAAAAGAGAACAAACCATTGAGAGATAAGGCTGCTCTAGGTATGTACTAGCTGTGCAATAATCTTTGTGTTTCTATGTGAATGTCTTCTCTCACATCATGATTTTCATTTCTGGCTGATGGTCTGCTACGGTCATTAGTCTCCAGCTTGGTTCTACAGGTATGAACTTAGACACTGGTACTTTGGTGAACGGAGCTCAGTGGCTTCAGGCCTGTTTCCTCAGGAAATTCACATAATAGGGATAAGAGGTAGAAGTTTTCAGAGAGGTATGCTCCCAATGTGTTACAGTCTCTTTTTTCTCTAACATCACCACTTCCATGCCAGTGCTGCAAACTGCATTTCCTTGTGGTCTTCCTTGTGTGCTTTGGACCACAGTCCTGATAAATCCCTGCAACATCTTGCTATTTTCATGTGCCTTGTAAATAGCAAATGCATCAATGTCTTTCTTTGCATGCAATTTGAAAAGAGAGAATTGATGCTACATCACCTTAAAAGCTGCATGGGGCATTGTCCGTGCTACATAACTCAGGGCTCTCATTCCATAGCAGTAAGAGTTTTATCCCGTGCAAAAAAAAAAAAAAAAACGTAGGGGGGGAGGAACTAAGAAGAAAGGCATCACTCAGAAAGCCTTGCATTTCTGCAGTGGAACAGCAGTATGAAAATGACGTTCTGTATTTCAAAGCAGAAAAGGAACATAAGGCTAATGAATCCATAGAAAATACCTGTAGCAGCTAGAGCTTCCAGGGATCGAGAGAGCTGACCTTGAGTGCTTCCACGGAGGGTAATCTGGTACTGAGTGCCAGCTGTGAGATTGGTAATTTCTGTTTCTCGTTGGTTTCCCAGCAAAAAGATTTCCTGTGTTCTGTTTGAACTGGACAGGTCTTTCAGAGTGACAAAGAACTGATCAAATACCTCATCCTGTGCTGCCCAAGACAGGGTGAAACTACTGAAAGTCCTGTGGGTTATGTTAAGGTCACGAAGAGCATCAGTGGCTTCGGAGATGGGAAGGTCAGTGGGCACCGAGAGCAGAGCATGAGAACCAGTGCTCAGGTTTGTTAAAGAACTTAGCTCTGTAGGTGCAGGGCTGGTAGGGTTAAATGATGTTTCACTGTTTGATTCTCCAGATGTTGTGACTAGCTGTGCTAAATAAAGGTAAATTACAAGTTAAAACTTCCTGAAAACACCCCCCCAAATACACCAAATGACAGCTAACACCTGCTAAAAAACAGTTTCTGTGTCTTCATTAAAAAGCTCTAAGACCAGAGAAGACAGGTGGGTGCTTCTATTTTGGAGACTGAATCCAAGCTACAGGCACAGGCAGCATCACCAGGCACAATGTGGTTCTCACACAGAACCACACCAACCAGCAGATCCAGAGCCACCACCATTAGCACAGCTCAGCTGACATGCTTTCAGTGGAGAAACTGATGGGTCCATCCTTGATGTAAATCAGTCCACTTCAGCTACCTCCAAAGAGCTTTGCTAATTTACATCGGCAAGGATTTGAACCCTAAACCTCACAAACATGCCTTCTATCTTTACTACAGCACATCAGTAATTGCTACTGATGCAAACCAGAACTGGAATGCATGACAAATATTGCAACAGTACCAAATCCAGACTGAGAAATGAGACACACAGAAACATGCTAAGTCTCATCTCACTCAAATAAAAACATGCTTGGAGGAATTATCTACCTTGATACATGCAGAATTGTTAAGAAAGGGGAGAAAACCCTTAACTAAAAGACAGAAAGAACTTGAGCAATCTTTCTTTAAAGAGATCCAAAGGGATGGAAGAGAAAAAGACCTGGCCTTCATCATGCTGGATAGATCTGTGGACACATCCTGTACCACAGTCAGATTCCAAAAATCTGAGAGCTGTGGAAAACACAGCAAACGCGTCTCTGATCACAGCTGTAAGGCAACAGGCAGGTGATTTTTCTGACATTTCAATTAGCCATGCAGAATTGTCTCCTCATTAGTGGAAAACCACATCATTTCACAGCTCAGTGACTGCCTTGCTTTCATGCTTCACGACATTCAATTAAGAGAGAGCGAGATCTACCACCGTCAGTCAGAGCAGCACAAATACGTTCTCTGGATTCAGTATCTGTCTCCAAATTCACACATGTATCAGAAAAATAAAAATAAAAAGTTTTCAGAGGAGAAAGATCAATTTCAAATGTTTTCAAGTAAATGCAGAAATTTCATCTTGAAAATATGCCCTCAGGACAAGTACAAACATAAAAACATTGTTTTCTGCTCACCTCCAGGAAGGAGCGAAGTCTGTGAGGCAAACAGTGACTTACATTCACATCTAGTACATATTACACATATCACACCAGTGACATTGGTGACTTAGGTCAGGGTCCTCCTAAATGGCACTGGCATGTGATCGGACCCAGGCCCTAAGTACGGTGCAGCCTGAAGACAGCAATGTTGTCAGCACCGCAGCGTACGTGCAGTGATCGCTGCTGGTGCAATCCACTCTTGGTAACTGCACTGTCAGGACTATTACCTGACCACACCAGGGTGACTGAGCTCACGTAAAACCCCCAGGGAACAAAGCAGGGAGACATGCAGCATGCTCATCAGCCTTCTCTGATGTTCAGCTGCGCTTGTGCAATCTCAGATCTGGGAATAAGCAGAAGCTTATGGCATTAAGAAAGGGCACTGCTATTTGATCAGATAGTTTAAAATACTTAACATGCAGAGTGGCAGCTGAGCTTTACTGTGGAGTATTTCTGCAGGATTCATGCATAAATAGAGCGAGCAGACCAGTGGGGAGGAAAAGACAGCAGTATGTTACATAGGGAAGCTCCATGCCATGGATGGTCCCACTGGGGAACTGCCATGCACCTTGAGTTGGAAAACTGGGGAAAAATGTCCAAAAACACAAGGGAAAAAGAAGAAATAAGGTGGACATGCTCAAGAAAACCCTGTGAAATGTTAGTTAAAATTGGCTTCTCACTTTCCCTCCTTTTGCTCAACCGTCCCTGTTGATGCTCACCCAGATGCCCACAGGTGGGCTAATTTTATTGTGACATCTTCGACAACTACACAATGGAGATTGCCACATATAGACTGTCCCATGAAGCATATGTACTGGCATATAGTCACACTATCTCTGTTTTTTTTTCAAACTAATTCTGAGTATTATCTTGTGTTTAATGATTGACTCCACAAATGATTTTGTGGTTGAGAAAGAGTGGTACACAGTCTACATGCACATATAAACACACACACACACACATTAATGCACTAATGTAATAGAGGAAAAGGTGGCTTGGTGTGCTAACACAACAGACAGAAAAAATGTAAATGATATGAACACATGGAAAACACTCTGATACCATAGATAGTATCAGCATTCCATGCTTAGCAGGCAGAATATTAGCTACAGAATGGATAGCAGAAAATGTGGAAAAAATCAAACTGTAGGGTAACAACACCAATGGAGATCAAACACTTGACTGAGAAAGTACAGGAATTGATGGGAAGAAAACAGAGCTCCAGGAGCCCGAGGTGGGTGGCTGGTAGCCAGACAGGCTGATTCATGGTGTTGAGATGAGTGAATAGCAGATACCAAAGAGCTGAATGTTGAGAGGAAGGGAACTGGATGGACGACAGACATACGCTCTTTCTCAGACTAGAATACTTTTTAATATTCTCTTAGTAAAAGCTTCAGGCTGAATATGGCCAAAATATGTCCACTCTGCTGTTGCTGGCCTTTTGAGGAATTCCACTGTAATGCTTCACTGGAGTTTTTACTAAGAAGAATGTTAGCGTCCTGCCAGGACATTTCCCTGGTTACTCGGGACGGAGCAAAGAGTATCCTGTATTATTTCTTGCTTCTGTCTCTCGGATTTTACACTGTTTTCCAAGAGAAGCTATCAACAAGTTTCACTGCAGAATCTCTAATCAGCTCAGCCTTACTGTAGGATATCACTGCAATTCCCTGAAAGGACTGAAGAACGATGGCCTACTAAAGTATTTGCATTCTTTTAAGAGCACTTTGGCTAAACGGCTTTCCCCAATCTCAACTAGCTGCTTGAACTGGGCTTACAGTGTCTTTGCAGCCCTGAGTTCCACAGAGAAAGCACTGAAATATATCTCAAGCCAGAAATACTACAGCAACTACCATCAAAAATCTGAGATTCCAGGTGCTCTCAGCAGAGGAACCAGCTGAAGAAACAGACAACCCTCACTGGTAAATCCATTTTCCCAGGGATTGGCACTGCAGTTTCCCATCGAACTGGCTTCCCTAATCACTCTTCCTAATGTTCCTCTGAGTTTGTATAAAAAAGGGGTGGTGCAGCCCGAGACTAGCAGAAGCCAGGAGAGGAAGAGGGTGTGATGCACAACACAGACAAGGGTCTTTGGTAAACAGCATAAATCTTAAAAACATTCAACAGAATGGAAAACTTGCTTCTCCAAGCCATGCTCCTATGTGCAACTCATTTCCAGAGGCAAGGCAGTATCGTATCCACGACTCGTCAGCAGTTGCTGCACAATCTGGGTCCTTCAGCAGAGGAATGTGAGGCTGGCACTTGGTTTCACAAATGTTCACTCGTTTATTTCCACAGCCTTCTCATGCCTGATGTATTACCATCCCTCCTCCTCCAGGACCCACATTGTGCTAGGCAGGCAGGGCTCCAGAACCAGAAGAAGGAACAAAGCTGCAGTCTGACTGCTCAGCTTTCTCAGAGCTGGGTTACGTGCTCACTCTGCAGATTAGTCGTCAATCTCACGTAACATTCTCCAGATGTGCTGCCAGAAAGGTCCCCTGAGCTAGCGAAATGGCTCACTTCATCTCTGAAGTGATTCGAAACCAAAAACTGAGTGGGATGCTGGGACGGACCTCTGACAAATGAGAGATACTCTGGCTTGTGGTACCTCAGTTAATAACAGAAAGGAGGCACCTGTTGTAGCCACAGCTTCCAGAGGAGGGGAGTGCTGCTCTCCAGCCAATCCACACACTTTGATTTGATAGGAGGTGTTAGCTTGGAGGCCTTCAATCACAGCACCCAGGGATTCCCTGGGCAGGAAGGTTTCTGCAGGGGGGCCCAGCTGCCAACGACATCTCCTTGTACTCCACCACAACACTAGTGTAGGCTCCAGTGTTCACATACCATGAAACACTAACGCTGTGCTCTGTAACCCTGGAGACCATGAAGTCCCTCAGTTCATCCTCCTGCACCCCTGAGGCCTCTGGAGCAGCAAGGCTCCCAGAGCCAGAATGCTCCTCTGGGTCAGGAGTCATTGCCTGCATTAGGGGTAGACTACGAGGAGCTACAAAGAAACAAACAAGCAGAGGACCGTGTGAAATATTCAGACTTTCCTTTTCAGTGGAACAAAATAACACTTAGCTAACTGTTCACTTCGTAATTTTTAGCATTTCTTGACAGCAAAATCATGGTCACTAATATAAAAAACTTTGTAACTTGAGCTGTGCTTCATCCATATGAAGAAACAGAAGCAGCATAAGGCTGCCATCCTATGGTATGGAAGATTTCATGACATGTGCTTTGACAGAAGTTTGTGAACTCCAGAAGTTTTGACCATCTGTGTGTTGATATACTTAAACAGATAACCAGGAGAACATGAGGGGGAGAGAAGGCACCAACAGAACATCGGTTCTGGGCTTGAAAGAAGCCTTACCCTCAGTGACAGATGATTCAGTAACAAACAAATGACAATAAGCTGCGGGAAACAAAAGCCCTGAGAGTTCTGGATATCTGCATGCAGAGAAGCCTGCCTGAACCATCAAGAGGGAACTGAGAGGAAATGTCCTCAGGCCTCCCACAGACCCTGACTCCCTTGCTGAGCGAGGACGGCACATGCCCCTCTGAACAGCAGCACTGTCTCCTCCACCCACCAAGAAGAGCTGGTCCAGGCTGAGCTGTGCTACGGGCACTTCCCACATCAATCATTATTCTCTCTGCTTGGTGGCTCCAAGCACTCTCCTCAGCAGCACAATGGACCTGAGGTCCCCCACAGCTCTGCAGGAGAGGGTAAAATAACAAGTTTGTTTTGTTTAGCCCAAGAGCTTGCAGACCCCCCAAGTACTGGGAATATGGAAGAGGAAGACTGACTAGAAGATGGAGGAAAATGTAAACTGAAGAAATGATCTCATCTCACACCCCACGGGCTCAGAGCACTTCTGCCACTCCACACTCACATTTGGATTTGTCCATTCCTATGCAGGAGGGTCACAGTGACAGGTTATGTCAACTGCTGCTGTTGCTTCCAAGGAGCCCACTGCAGAGAACTCTTTGTTTACTGGCTGCTCTCAACAAAGACTTAAAACAAATACACTGACCAGATGAACTCATTAAAAAAAAATAGTAATCCAAAGAAAAAAGAAGCCATCATGTGGAACTTTGGAAACTGGTGCTGGAATGATCAGACTGTGAAATTCCACAGCATGTTGTTTCTGCCTTTTCACCCCCTACACGTATTTCTCTCGAGACTGCTCAGTCTTCAGACAGATGGGGAAAAAGACAACTTTGGAAAAATCAAAGCCTGCTCAATCATGCCACGTAAACCTTCAGTTTCCTTTTGTGTGTGTGCGCTTCAATGCTTCCTAGTTTTCCATACATTGGACACAGGCCTGACTTATGCATCAAATAAGTAACTCAGTACTGATGGTTTTCTGCAGTTTATAACATAGCATATAACTCTCTCCTGCACTGGATTACTCGACTCTATAAAGCATTCATAGGTGCAGCTGGCATGAACACTGCCTGGGAATATAAAACTATCATTTTTTTTTAAAGCCATTCAGCTGTTTACAGTTATTAGTTTGTAAAATCCCCAACTTCTGGCATGTGTTTACCTCATAGGTGGTCTTTTTGTGGAAAAGGCTAAAAACCTTGATATGTGCTAAGGAGACCAATTCTAGTCCAACTGATTCTGACTTCACTGCCTCTGCTGCCTTACAGCACTGGAGGTTATGCCTCACAGGATTTAGGCTGAAGGCACTTAAAGATTCAGGACTCATTTATGTTCTATATTGAGATACGATCTGCATGCAACAAACTTCGGAGCAAGAAGTTTCACAAAGAATCAAACCTTACTCCAGAAAAGGTTCATTGATTCTAGTCAAGTAGAGTGGCTTGTACAAACGGAGATGGCAGAAATGGACCCCTTCTTTGTAGACAAATATAAAAGTCATGGTATCCAATGGAAACAGTGACTGTGACCAGACTTGTGACAACAGCCTGTTTCTGCTTTTGGATGAGAAAACTGGAAAAAGGCAACATCAGAGCCCTGTTGACCCAGCTGAAGCATGACAGGCGGAGGCATGCTGTGAAGAGAATTCATTAGGAAGGAACAAGCAAAATTAAACACTTTCTGGTTGCTCTTCCTCTTAGTTTGTAGCTGTAGAAAACAAAACAAGTTATAAGACGTACAAAAAACCAGCCTCATTTCAAACAAAAGATGAGGTCTGCATTTCCTGCACAATAGCTCTGTTCTTCGTGAGCCCTCTCAAAGGGTAAGCAAGAGATCACTGAGAACATGGAGCTAAACACAGCAGTAAGGAAAGCAAACAGATATCCCATAATCAGCGTGTCATGCTAGACAGAGCTAAACCTGCTCTGCAGGCAGTGGATGTTTTTAAGCAGTTCCCCAGACATGGCTTAGAAAATCAGGTGAAGTTGTACTCGGACTAATGACTAACCAGTGACCTGCTGCACAGCACTCATCAAAAGCTGTTACTCACCAGTCGAACCCTTGACGGTTGTGGGTTTGCTTTTGTGTCTGCCTTTCTCTGCCACCAGATTGATGGTGTACTCTGTCCCTGCCTCTAATCCTCTCAGGATAAAGGAGGTGCTGTCCACAGGGATCTCCACTTCGTTCTTCCTTCCGGAGGGGTTAACGTAAGTGAGGCGGTAACGGTCGAACTTGGCCACTGGCCTTCTCCAGCGAAGGGACAGGGTGGTTTCAGTGGGGTCACTGACTTCCAAGTCCTTGGGGTTATCAAGATCTACAGGTTAAAAAAGTAAAGTTAAGGTGCCTCTGAACTGCCCTGGGACAGGTTTTCAGGCATCTGTAGACAGAGCAGAAACTGCACTGGGTGTCTAGTGACAGATAAGAGCCTGATGTGCCTTTCTGAGCTTTGGAAGCCCTGCTCCTTGATGTAGGTAGAGGAAAACAAAGCTCTCTTTTACAGGCAATCCACACTAAATCCGAATTTCCACCACTTATGTTCACTTCAGCAAGCACTGCATGAAGGAGAGAAAGAATTTAAGCCTTCAGAGCATTTACCCGGGGAAAAGGAGATGTTTTGAGATAAGTCCCGGATTTGACGGACAGTCAGAACTATTGAAGCCACTGATGCTGTATTATTTGTCAGACTGACATTTTGGCCATAACCACCATTCCTGCCAGAAACCCTCACAGTTAAAGAGTTATTAGAGCAATCAGTTATTACTGTGATGAAATTCCTGGAGTGTTAAGAGATCCTGGTGCAGGAAAAGAAAGCTAAAGTCATAGTCAGAGGTCAAGATCTCTGGGATTCTTTCTTTCCCTTGATGGGAAATGTCCCATTTGTCCCGAAATGAAATAAAGAATTTTCTAAAATATCTCTTACAGCATTACTTAGAAACTACTTAGAGTGGCTCCAGGTGATTTACTGCTTCCTCTAGAGCACAAAGGAGGATCATGGTACTCACCAGTGCCAGCATTAATGGTAGCAGGAGCGCTTTCCCTGTCCTGTTTCACTGCTGTCACTCCAATGCCATATTCAGTTCCAGGTCTCAAACCTAAGAGATGAGGAATAGAAGTATGAGGCCCTATCCGTGGAAGATGCCTACTGGTGAAGTAAACACCATCCTCAGCACGTTCAAAAGTCTCTTGAACTTACAGATGTCAAGTGATCTTCACAAAAACATGTGACCTAGAACTCAGGCAAATGTCAAGTGGGATTCAGAGATGGAAGTGAAAGTGAAATGGCTACACACCTTCTGTTGGCTAGTTACCCATCTGCAGGGTGTAAATATATATCACACATATTTTTGTTTAACCACTTCTACTCAAAATGTGTAACCTCTGCTTTCAGCTCTTACATATAATGACCAAAAGGATTTTTTGATCCTGTGCTCCATGGTGACGGCAGCAGCGTGGTGTTAATAACAATTTCCTGGTTCCCTTACCTGTGAGTGTAGCTCTGGTTGTTGCTTGGTTGCCCTTTGGCACTGTGATCTCAGTGTGGTCTCCACCAGAAATGGGAGCAAACTTAATTCGGTAATTATCAATGTTTGCGTGGCTGTTCTTCCACTCCAAAGTAATGCTATTGTCGGTCTGTGACACTCGCTTCAGGTTTCGTGGAGCATCCAGGTCTGTAATAAATACATAAATAAATAAAATCAGAAATAAATAAAAGGAATAATTCTTTCATGGCAACAACCTTTTATGACAGTCATTTTTAGAAGATGAACATGATCCATGAAGCTGATGTTAACTTTCTTCTTACATGCCTCCACTAGGTTCTTAAATACATTAAGCAGATTTCTTTTAGCATGGAGAGTTCAATACCTTTAGGGAAAAAAAGTGGAAGGAATTCAAATTTTATCTCCTGAAACAAACAAACAAAAAAATAACCCATTTTCAACATCAGTAATTAGTCTTATTACAAAACATAAAATATGCTTGTGGGAAAACTAATAGGGGTGAAAATAATATTTTCCTTTACAAATATCTTTTTTTTCCAAACAAAAAGAAGAATTGACCTACTCTAGAATGTCTGTTCAGTAAACGTTTTGTATACGTGGTTAAGGGGAAATTTAAGTCTAAAAACGAAACATGAACATTATGTAGAAATTCAAGATGTTTTCACTGTTTATACCTGTAGTAGACTCAAATCCTACTCGGAATGAGCTGCTACATTTTCAGATTAAATGGGAGGCAATTCTCCATGCACCTAGGTCCCCTAATACATCCAAATCTTGACAATATGCTAAAGGACCCATATTTTCACAAAGCATTCCCAGGATGACAAAGGAGCAAAGTAATCTTAAAAAACATGACAGAAAACATCTGCATACCTGCTGAAAGAACAAGAGCAATGTTCTCTGCTAATCTATTATGGATTTAGACAAACGGAAGTAAGGTCTTAGATGAAATAAGAATCACAGAAGATCTTAGCTCAGCAAACAGACAAGTAATCTGGAGGAATTTGATTCCTGGAGTAAAGATTTAGGATATGATGAGCAAAAGCTTCTAAGTGACCTAATAATATAATTCCCTTTTCAAAAAAGAGTCAGAGACTTGAAGAGCCTAAAGGTTTTGGCAGGCCAGTAAGGTATATAAGGCACAGAAAAACCACCTCCACTTTCATGTATCTCTACAATGCCAATCGTTCTGTGTTGATGCAGTAACTATCAACTCAAGGAACATGATGCAAATAGCACAGGAAGATTGACGGCGATTACATTAAACTCCCAGAAGTTTGGATTGGCACCCAACCTTCTCACCTGTGACAAAGACTTCTTTCATGGGGTCACTTTCCATGTCCCCTCGCCGAGAGATGAGTGTTACTTCATATTCTGTGTGTGGCCTCAGGTTTCCAATAGAGTATTGGTTTTCATCCTCAGAGAGGTCAATGGTAGTCCTGTCCCCTGGAACATCCTTGGGGCCATACGTGAGCTCTATGCTTTCTATTTCAGCCAAAGGCTTGGACCATGTGATCAGAGCTGTGGTGTCTGTGACATCTTTTGCCTCGATCTGGCTAGGGGCATCAAGTTCTGTTTTAATGAGAGAAAAATGTTATTTATAAATAAATTAATTAATAAAGGGAGCCAATGCATCAGAAACAAACTCATCAAAATTCATTAACATCTGAAGCTGCCAAAACAAAGACAATCAGAAACCCCAAGAGTTCTGCACACTGGAAACTCTCTCCTAAGTAATTTCTTCATGGCAATATCGAAAGGATGAAAGAAGTTCTAGTTTCTGTTGCTGTACCTTTTAAGAAAGAATAAAAGTGCATACCGCTAGCTACCTAAAGATAAAAACAAATTTCCTTTCCTCTTCAAGCAGGTAATTTGGAAAGCAATTTTTTCTCACGTCTTCTTCATTAACAGCTCCAGTGCTTCCTTTTTATTTTTTTTTTCCTATTCCCAAAAAATAACTTTGTTTTAAAACTCCCCAGGCTACACCAACCAGCAGTTGTTTCGTTGGTTACACTACACCTGTACAGGTTGTGCTTACTTGTAGTTATTACTCGAGACAATCCTGGTCCTCTGGTATTGTTTTTCACTATATGAAGGGATACATTATACTGTTGCCCTGGTGCCAAGCCTGGCTGCATATATGATGTCTCTGGCCTTTTCAAGCTGCTGGTTATATCTCCATTATCATCCTTTTTCTGTAACACATGAAAAATCATTAATTATAAATATAAAAAATTCAGGATCTTTCACTTGTACAAGGAGCAAGGCTTCTATACAAGGAAAATTCGTTACCATGTTACGGAAGACCAGCTCCCAGCCATCAAATGAAATGTTCAGAGGATCCCACTCCACCTGGACAGATGTTTCTCTGACAGATTTGAATTTCAGCCCTTCTGGAGCAGGCAGATCTGCAACAGGAAAAAAAAAAAAAAAAAAGGAGATAATTGCATGTGTAACAAGTAATAAACGAGGGCACTAGGGGTGGAACATCTTTCCACTGATATGAATATCTGCCTTGCAGGGATCTGCATCTGAGGCGTTTAAACTCTCTTCACAGTCAGTATTGTGCCTTTGGAGAGACATTCCCCTGATCTGTTCTAGATGTCACCACAGAACAAAAAAACTGTGCCCTAGAAATGCCTATTTTTGCCCTCTTGAAAGAAGCCTAGTGTGGACATTTGAAGTGAGGTGAAATGGATCCTGCTCCAGGTCTCTCAGAATAAGAACATCAACAGAAGTCAAAGAGCATGAAAAGAAATCAAAGGATAGGCAGACAGAAAGTAAGTTGCAGTAAAACACACTGAAGATGCAAAAAAAATGAAGCTCCATTTTAGCCAAAACAGTTTGAATCCAAGTGATTTCATATTGCTCTTTTGTTATACTTGCTATACTCATATTTCTTTTCAGGAAGCATTAGCAGAGTCTAAAAATGTACCTTATTAAGAGGGAACTGAGGATCTTAATTTACAAAGACGCCATGATATTCATTGGGAGGCACTACAGAGAGCAGAAGAGCTAATGAACTTTGCCTTTAACACAGACACGAGTACTGAAAAAGAATAGAAAAGGAAAGTGATGAAGGCTGTCTTTGTTCAGAATAGAAAAGGAACTGAAAATAGAAAATACAAAAGAAAGAAAACCCTAACACAAATAAATCCATAATATAGAACAGGCAAATGAATGAACATAGGGAATATTAAACTCACATGTTGCTACTCTGGCACTGACTGGAATACTCTTCTTGTTTTTAAGGATTGCAAAGACACGGATGAAGTATTCCACTCCTGGCTCTAGTTCATGAATAGTGGCAGATGTCTGATTTCCTGGTACGGTGAACTGCAGGTCTAAGCCACCGCTGCTGGTAGGGACATAGGTGACAAGGTACTCATTGACGAGATTCTCATGCTTCCATTCCAGATTTACAGTTTTATCTGTTACATTTGTTACAGTCAGCTCCGTTGGAGGAGACACTAGAGAGGGGAAAAACAAAACAAACTTATAGGTTTTCAAGGCTCAGAAAATAACGACCTACCTAGTTTCACATTTTCCCAGGGACAGTTTATGAGAATCATCTAACAAATAGGGAATGGGGAAGCCATGCCACACAAATTAGCCACTCGTAGAAAGGAATGTTCAGCTGATGAACACTACAGATGTTTCCAGAAGTCGTGGGCCAATTTCTGCTTTCATACTTGCACATAACCTATGGCTGACTGTATTCCAGCTCCTCCTTCCATGGCTGCTACACAACACTACTATAGCTGGGCCCTTTGAGTTTCAGACATTAAACTCAACAGCCAGCAACACATGACTTTATAGCTGGAAGTCCTGGGGTTTGGATATACAGAATTGCACAGATTTTCCACAGTAAAATAAAACATGATTATTTTTGTAAATACTTTCAATGGATTACTCCATGTTTGCACGTGCAAGAATACAAAATGTGGCTTGGGAGCCTTCCAGAAGGAGGAGATGAAAAATGGGAATTTCTTTCCTAGGGTATTCATTGTCCTTTACAATGTTCCCAACCCCAAAGTACTCTTTGATTACTCTACAAAGAACTTAGCTCCAAAATTCCTCCCCTGGGGTCTCCTAAAGAAAACTACCTCCTTTACAGTGTACTGCCTGTCATTATCTAGCTGCCAACATTTTCTATCCATTTCCATAGAGTCAGTGGTACTGGGAAACTAAACATGTGGCTTTATAGCTAAATTTCCACTCCAGCTGATACCACTATTTTACTCTTAAGCTTTGTCAAATCTAACAGTATATGTGTTCCACATATATATTTTATATATGTATACATACGTATATGTATTTTTATATATAAATGTTTTATTTAAGCTAGAAAAATCCATTTGGTCAGTGGAGAGATAACCATGGCTCCTGCAATAATTCTGAAAGCCTGCATGGAAATATCTGTGACATCTGGCAATTCTATCATGATGGCTGTCTCATACTCAGATAGGACAAACTTATTTTCTGCATATGCCTTGCCTCCTCTGCCTCCACCAGGGCTCCAGCTCAAAGATCTATCTCCAAAGCAAAATCACTGAGTATATAGTGTCAGTGCTTTGCCTTTAGTTTTGGCTCCTACAATGGTGATAGCATTGCAAATGCAAATCCCTGCTGTACTGGTCCACTACGGGACTGGGAACTAGAATCCATCTGTCAGAAACATTTGATACTTAAGCTCTTTCTTCCCTGAACTTATTATCCACATTGACTCGTTCCTGACAGTCTTTTTTTTAGTCAAAATTCCATCCATATTCTTTTGACTAATCCTAACTAACAAGTTTCTGGATTCACCTCCCTCTTCTCCCTAGCTTTTAGATGCAACTTTTTAGCATCAAGAGGTATCATGAGAAACCAAAAGGTAACAGTGACAAATCCCCATCCAGTGCTAGCTACAGTTCCAGTGGCATTGTGCTGGGAGCAAATTTGGAGATAACAAATCAGCTGTGTCACCAATACCAGCCTTTTGGCTGGCTGACCACTGGAAGTCACCAGCAACCACTACAGCACATGGCCCTGAGAAGTAAGGGAGGTGAAGTGCTTGCTCTGAGTGCTGTAACTCCACTGATTCAGCTGTTTGGACTATGACAAAGAAGAGCAGAAAAAGGGTCCTGCTATACAAAAACCACCATGGAGCCTCTAAGGCTGGTGGATGGACAAAGGGGATGAAAGGACACAGTTGGGAAGGGCCATTGTCACCTACCATCAGAGCAGTCGATGCCCATGTAACCATCCTCACAGACACACCGTCCCTCGACACAGAGGCCCACGTTGTTGCAGTCGTTGGGGCAGGACCGTTCACGGCAGTCTTCCCCGGTGAAACCCTCATGGCACACGCAGCGCCCATCGACGCAGCGCCCATGCTGGTGGCAGTCGTTGGGGCAGGACAGCTCCCCACAGTCCTCCCCTGTGAAGCCGTTGTCACACACGCAGCGTCCCTCCACGCAGCGCCCGCGGTTGTGGCAGTCGTTGGGGCACCGCAGCTCCCCGCAGTCCTCCCCGATGAACCCCTCGTCACACACGCACTGCCCGTTGACGCAGCGCCCATGGTTGTTGCAGTCATTGGGACACCTCAGCTCCCCGCAGTCCTCCCCAACGAACCCCTCGTGGCACTCGCACTGCCCATTGACGCAGCGCCCGCGGTTATTGCAGTCGTTGGGGCACCGCAGCTCCCCGCAGTCCTCCCCGATGAACCCCTCGTCACACACGCACTGCCCGTTGACGCAGCGCCCGCGGTTGTGGCAGTCGTTGGGGCAGCGCAGCTCCCCGCAGTCCTCGCCCAGGTACCCCTCATGGCACACACAGCGCCCGTCCACGCAGCGCCCGCGGCTGTGGCAGTCGTTGGGGCACCTCTTCTGGCTGCAGTCGTCCCCCACGAAGCCCTCGTGGCACACGCACAGCCCGTTCTCGCAGCGCCCGTTGCCGTGGCAGTTGTTGGGGCAGGTCAGCTCCCCGCAGTCCTCTCCCGTGTAGCCCTCCTCGCAGAAGCACGTCCCGTTGATGCAGCGCCCACGGTCGAAGCAGTCGTTAGGGCAGATGAGCTCGCCACAGTCCTCCCCCGTGTAGCCCTCGTCGCAGACGCACTCGTTATCCACGCAGCGCCCGCGGTTGTGGCAGTTGTTGGGGCACAGTGGCTCGCTGCAGTCCTCCCCGGTGAAGCCCTCGTGGCACACGCAGCGCCCGCCCACACAGCGCCCGTGAGCGCCGCACCCGCGGGGGCACAGCTCCTCGCTGCAGTCGGGGCCCGTGTACCCCTCGAAGCACACACACACCCCGTCCACGCACTTGCCTTGGTCGTTGCAGTCGGATGGGCAGGCAGCCTGGCTGCAGTCCTCACCAGTGAAGCCTTCCTCGCAGACGCATTTGCCCCGGACGCAGAGGCCGCGGTTGAGGCAGTTACGCGGGCACTCCGGCTCGGAGCAGTTGGGACCCTTCCAGCCGGGCTCGCACACGCAGCCGCAGATCTCAGTGCTGTAGTTGCCATGTCCACTGCAATAGGGCGCTGTGTCCAGGCGACCTGCACCAAGGAGTCAGGAAAGGCCTTAGCTCTGGGGGTGCCAGGCCAGGGCGGCACACACGTGGCCTGACAGGGGTCTGGCTTTCCCAGCTCCCTGTGGGACACGATTTACAGAATCACCAGTGCTTTGGAATGAAACATTTCCTTTCTCTTGTGAAAATTAGCTTACTGGGAATGCTTTAATTCACACTACTGCCAGGGAAGAAAAGCCCCTGCCAACTGTGTGGTAAATGAGCATGTTGGATTCCTCCGCTCTTCTCAGATTCACTCTTCCACTGACTGAGCAGCTTTCCTGACTGCTTCATTAGGGCACGCACCATGAAGCACTATTCAGTCTCCCCAGCACACAAACAGCCGGGCAGCACGCTGTATCGCCAGTAGTGAGGCCAGCTCTGTGCTCAGAGAGGAGGTACCTGCTGACCAGACCTGTGTTTGCTCTATCTTATGACCAACCCCTTAACTCAGCTTAAAAAACAGCAGGAAGGATACTCTCTTTTTTACTCTCACATCATCTGTTCTCACTAGTACTCATCTATTGCCTATGTCCTGCTGTATTTTTATTGGTCTCTATTAAAGAAAACTTGGACTTGAAAGTTACATTGGCAGCCTGCTCAAAGGGACAAAGTGTGGAGCCAAAAGCTTGGACTGTGTGAGTTTAAATCTTAACTCTGACGCTGTCACCTTGTCCAAGTGCCATACTCGCTCAATGTCACAGCGACAAGGCAGCCCAGACAGACATCTGACCCCCAGATCCATAAAACTGCAAAACTGTGAATGAACCAAGCTGGCAAGCGCAGCCCCACTTTTGATTACATTTCGAATTTAACAGGTTGACTTTTGTTCATTCTTGAAACAGATTCGAGTATCTATTCTAAACAAAATCTGTTGCCAGCAAGAGAATTTCCCCGAGTGGCTCCCCAGCCTGCCTTACCTTCTGCTGTCTGGGAATTAGGACAGCACCCAGCCCCGCTGGCACACTGCTCCCGCAGGGAGGATACCAGCCCCTCCAGCTCCTCCAGCCTGCTCAGCAGGTCCTTGATGTCTGGGGCAGCTGCACAGCCGCAAGCCCGGCGGGGAATGTTGATGCGGTGCGTGAAGACGATCTGGTTCCCCTCGTTCACCGTGTGCTCCTCGTAGTTCTTGACGGGCTCAATTTCTGCCTTCAGGTCTGCGTCACCGCTTGCTGTGTCCAGGTCCACAGAGCAAAGGGAGCCAACGGGCAACTTAATGTTGTAGACGTGGTTGAAAACCACGGGCTGACTGTCCTCTGGTAAGGTCACGTTGAGCCCAGTCTCCCGCTTCTGCCGGATGATTCTCTTGATGAGCCCACCACTGACGTGCTGGTACAGCAAAGCTAAGATGGCACAGGCCAAAAGCTGGGAGGGCAGTCCCATCGTGCTGTTCAGTTCCTTTCCAAAGCTGATGGAGTCTTATATTTGTTTGGCCTTTGTAGTCTGGAGGAGAGATTGGAGAGCCAGCTCAAACCCAGCTGAGTTTCCTTTCCTTTCCGGGTACGCCTGCTCCCTGAAACAAGAAGGAGCAGCGTAAGGGATGAACTGCAGCCTCCCCACCCAACAGCAGGCCTGGGACACTCGCTGTGTGCTAGCATCCTTAAGGAATGTGAGGCTGCTTGGTGCACAACCTCGTTTGACCCAAACTGCTGAACTTTCTCTTAAATAGCAAGTGTGCAGGCAGAGATAGGTAAAGCAAATCTATTTTCTGTTCTGATCCAGCTCATGTTAGAAGTCTGCATTTCCTTCACTCATTATCCCACTGCAGAATGCCACTGGAAGCTGAATCATGTAAAAAACTCAAGATATCATAAAAGGCCTATCAGCACTAATAAGCCCATTGTAGTCCTTTTTCATATGCTTTAATTAGTTCCAGTTTCTGGGGAATCTGAACTCTGGGGCTTGTAGCCCAATAACAGATTCTGCTACAGCGATAATTTGCCTACAGCATGAAGAGAAACAGAGCTCTCTGAAGAACACTGCAGGTCAGTGCCTGCGTCATATGTAGTGACATTTTGGCACAAAAGTAACGAGACACAACAGATTATCCCAGATGAGGGTCCAAGAAGGGAGACACACAGTAAGAAATATCAACAGAAATACAGGAAATCCACCGAACTGTTGTGCACTATGGCAAGCTTCAAAGGACCGGAGAGCAGGCAGGTGGGCAGGAGGGAAAACAGCACCAGGATGAAAGAAAACATGCACCTCCCACAACCTGGGGCTGGGGGAAAGGGTGAAGGAAGAAAAGGAAAAGATATCCTTTGATCATCTAAGTTCTTCAAGAGAAAGAGAAAGCTTGTTACCAATAGAGGTATATAAAAAAGTCTTAGCAACCTATAAGCCTTTTCATTAGGCAGCACTTCCCAGTGTCTTATCTTTCATCAGCGACAACACAATACCTTGCTGATGGTTGCAAGCACCTGGCTGGGCTACAGTAATTCTTCCTGAAACTCACTCTATTCAAGCCGCCTCACTATTTCCTCTTCCTCCTCGCTCTGAACCCGCTCCTTTCAGAAGCTACAAGCCAGGGGAGCTGAAAGACGTCTGTTGACTTCCATGCAGAATCAGCCTGTTAGCATGTACAGCAAGAACCCAAAGCAGCTAGTGCACAGACTAAACAAGCACACCTATTAAATGTCATCTTAACATTTGTTTTTCTTTCTACTCGTTTAAATAGTTAGGTCAGTGACTGGGCTTTCCCAATTGTAAGCTCTTTTCTTTGTGCCAGTAATGGAGGAAACAGCAGCTAATTCTCTAAACACCACAATTTTGAGGATAACTCATTTGTCAGATGGGAGGCTAGCTTCTTCCACTGTTCTGCTTCCCACCAAACGTATGGGATCACTTTCCCATACCATCCCAGCTGTTTTGTGAAAAATAACAATCATACATCACACACTTCACTGAAGTAACTTTTGTGTAGACAATGTTGAGCTCACAAAGAGTGAACTTCACCCCTTCTTTATTGGAGAATAAATCAGAAGTAAACACACAGCAGTGGAGGCTTTCTTCTTATTGTGGAAAAGCATTCAGCTTTAAGGCATTTCTAACACTTACCCTGTTTGTTCAAACATGTCTACAAGCTCTGCCTGCACCAGAAGAGATCACAAGGTAGCTAATAAGAGTAACAGAGAGAGACGTGGTCCAGGACTCATTTGTGACTCAGGTCAATCCCTAAGTAGGGCTGGAGTTCATGAAACACATTCAGTACAATACTTGAAGTGGTATTTAACCTTCAAGCAACCCCACTTGGAGTTTGCAAACTGCTTCCCGTGCAGTGAGATTCCATGTGCTATACGCTTTTTGCCCCAAGACAAGGTTAAATAGCTGAAACTGGTGCCTAGCCTTCAAGTAGTTATTTAAGGAACAGGCTGCTTGAAAGATGCATCACCAATGGGAAACAGAATAAACTAGAGGTAGCTGTGTACCTAATTCTCACTGAATTTCAGTTAAAGCTGAGCATCTTGGAGGCTTTTTTAGCCTACAAGAATATGGGCCTTGTCCAAAACTAGAAAGTTGATGGTTGGTTTTTCTGCTGAGTGCTGTGAGCTTAGAGATTATTTTATGATGATATAAACTATGATTTCTGAATATGCCTGGAAAGTGAAAACCCTGCTGCTGACAAAAGCTAGACACTGTTACTTCTGCTATGGATGAAAGCCACATTAACGCTATCACTTTTACTGGATATTCATTGCATTAGAGCCAGCCAAATCTCTCAGCTACAGACAATACTGGAAGATGTAATGTATCTTGGCTGACATCCTTTTGAAGTTTAAGAAGCGTGGTCTGGAAGAAGCATTCCAGTATGTCTGATCTGTGACCTCTGTGTTTTGAAACTGAGTGCCATGTCTGAGCTAATTTGGATCAGGTGTTTCTCATCTCATCTGCCAAGGACCCAGTATGAAAAGCTGAGCTCCACTGCCAGATCTGAGACCTAAAGAACAAGACACCTTCATGCAATTATTTATGTGCTGGCCGTATTTTTGGCTGGAAGAACAAAGATGACATCCTCTCATTCAATATCCTTCAAACATGTCAACACAACAGCTCAGACCATGATGGACCACCCAGGAAGGCACTCCTAAAGAAAAATGGAAGCCACAGCAATTGCCAGGCTCAGTTGTTCCTTCATTTTTTTTCCATCTTCTTCCCTTCAAGATGGTTCATATGGGCTGTATTTAGAAGTTGCAGGCATGCTATCTCCTGGAGTCATTCTTTTCTCTGCAAACATCTTTGCAAACATCAGCTGCTGGATTATTTACTGGCACCTAAAAGTCTTGCAGCAAGAGTCTGCAAAAGGAGATGACTTCTCAAAATGAGCTTGGCCTTGCTACAATGTATACAGAGGAGCTGGGTGATGTTAGTGGCATGTCTCTCAAACATGCCGAGTGGCTTGTCTGCCCAAGAATGTGTTCTTTTTTTACAAGCAATTTGTGTAATAAGAAATACTTCTCGTCTCTTATGAACTGTGTCCCCTCATGTCTTCCTACCATCTTGACTACAATACAACTGCTCCAAAAATCTCGGCAATGATTTCACGGCTGGTCTGTAAGACCTTCTGCTTGTCATGAAGAACAATATATTCTAAAAACTCTTGTTGTCTCACCTGCGTTTGGCAGTGGTTTAGCCAGCAGAACAGTAGCAATGTAGGAAGTTTGGAATCTCTGCAAGGAGAGCTGGATGTTAATGAAGACAGAAGACACCACCTGGTTGAGATGGTTTCACGGTCTATGCTAATATCTCTGCATCACGTCATTATGTCTTACCTTAGCCATATGCTTCAGGAATTAAATTATAGCCAACAGCATGATAATATAGACTAGAGGATATGACCTGAGCCCTACAGCAGCACTGTTTCCAGGCCAGCTGTGAGACAGGAGCACTGTGCAGACCCAGCATCTTGCCCTGGTAGAGGCTGTAGAAATGCTCATCAGTTCAGGTCAGAAGAGTATTAAGACACTGCACATTTCATCACCCCAGGCACAGGGCAAAACCTGCCATCTCCTCTGTGCTCTTCTGTCTCGACTGACTCAGAACATGTTAGCATTAACTCTGGAGTTTCTTTGATTTAAAGAAATAAAGAGGCAAAAAAATAAGAAGTCAATCATGATATATATGCAATACCAGCTGACCCAGGAAGTTTCACGCAAAGAATCCTATATAAAAAGTAAATATAAATATTAGATGTCACTTAAAGAGGAAGAAGAAAAGAAAGAAAGAAAAAGACTGTTCCTAGAAAAACACTGCCTAAAATCATGATCGCTAGCTAGCAATGCTGTTAATATGTGGTGGAAGTAAGATGGACTATCAGTAACACAAAGAAAAGGAACAATTTTCATTTCCACTATGAGCTCTTTCATCTGAGAATCTGAAAGTGCAGCATAGTTTGGCTGTCAAAGACGAGAAAACATTAGGGATATTTTTTGGTTTAGATATCTCCTTTCCTCCCGCTGACATCATAACTTTTTCAGGACCTTTCAATTTAATTAGAAATTTGTTTCTTAATAGGAAATTGTCAATCAATCTTGAAAAATCCCAGGGCATCCTGACTCCCAGGGAACACTCAGCAAAGTAATATATGAGTATTTTCCTGCCCCTGAGACATATTTGCTGGAACCCAGCAGGTGTGAGAAACTAAATTAATGTTTGCATAGTTCATAGCTGTAGTGTTCCCCTTTGGTCTCTCTTGCAAATACAGGAATGGCAGAGCTGTGAGATTCTTTGTGGGCACATGGAGTGATAAAAATGCAAATGAGAGCCCAGTGCGATTTCAATCAAAACAGATTGCGGCAATGAAGAAAGAGGTGCTAAAAAATATCTCAGCTGTCCTTCGGAATGGAGGCAGAAGGCTGATTAAACTTGCTCAGGCACCCTCCACGTGTCATGACTTGGAAATGAGACTTAAAGAAGGCAGAAAGAGAAAAAGAGAGGAAAAAAAGAATACAAATCCTCTCCCAACAGATACCTCCAACACCACAGCAGGAAGGTATCAAATAACGTCAGCATATGGTGGATCCAAGCACACCTTGTTAGCATTTGGATAGAAGTAGCAATGGGATGGATTTCGACAGTGGGGAAGACTCAGTTGGAGAAGAGCCTTAGCCCTCTCCAGAAAACACAGTGGTGAATTGTAGGGTTTGTTAATTGCTAACCTCAAAACTGCTTTCTGCCGTTTTTGTGAATGGAAGAAACTTCATGTCCCAAGAATTCCCACCCAGGCGTGATCCTGCCATCTGTTCCCTCAAGACCAAGCATCCAGCAGTGCCTGTGTGTAGGCACTGGCATCAGGATAACACCATGCCCCTCTCTCTATCTATTGCCACACAGACAAAAAGGTCACACTGGGAATTTGATCAGAGCTGGGATACTCCCTCTTAGCAAATTTGAGCATTTTCAACAAGGAATCAAAGCCGTGCTATTACAGAGGATTAACACATGGAAGCTGCGTGCCAGAGCGCATTTTTGTAAGAAAGGGTTTCAAAAGGTGCAACCTTTTGAAGAAAAGTGCTAATAACACAGCTTTGCCAAGAGCATGTGACTCTCGAGGCTCCAGGCATCTTCTCAAACAGATGGATTAAGTCTGAAGTAAATTGAAATGTTCTTAAAGCAAGAGACTGGTGGGGACTGTGAGTTTTGACACAGCAGGCCAAAACATGAACAGTTCTGATTTCATCTTTCACTGCTGTTTCCATACATTCATAACTATAGAAAATCATTTTCTTTCAATTCCCAACTGCAACAGGGCAAAGGAATCAGCAGAGACACTCAGTGTAGGTCAAACTACTTTGTACCACAGTTGAGAGCTGAAATTTGTAATAGTTCTAAACTATCAGTGATGAGTATTTCCAGCAGAAACAACCAAAGACGAATAATTGCTTTTTTTTTTTTTGCCTTTTTGTTTTTTTTTTCCCTAACACTGCAATTACCCTAAGGAGAAGATTTTTAAGGAAGCCAGACCTCTGAGGCTTACAGAGAAAGTATATGCAAAGAGAGTTTGCAGCAGTTTCAGCAGCAGCCAGACGCGACAGATACAAATACAACTTTAGGTTGTGAAGTTCCAAAGGGAAATACTCATAATTCAGAATTTTTCTTCAAAGTCTTAAATCAACTGCATAAACAGGGGAAAACAGGATCGTTAAGTGTTGGGGAAGAAAGAAAGAAGCCAATTCCCTTATTCTCAAAAGTTCTGTCAGATAAAATGCAGTGTGATGAACTGCAATCCACCCAGTCTCCAGGGTGCACTGCGAGTGCTCACCTCTAATTTATGTCCAAACAAATTCCCTTATATCTCTGTGGCCAGTTCGTTAAGAGAATAGACCCTGCATGTGTATTCTAGGGATTACTATACCATCTCTACATTTCTGTAGGGAGGTATTTATCCTTTTATTTTTATTTTTCTAATTGGAAAGAAATCCCAAACCTGGAAAACCTGCAAACAACCTGTGGATCCAGACCCAGTGACTCCTCTGTTTATTAATGGCAAAATGATAAGGCATGGATTTGAATGCTTTTGTCATATCCAGCTCCAGATTTGCAGACTAAACTTACTCCTGCAAGTTAAAAGGAGAGAAAGCATTAGCCAAAAAGATCTTGCTATCAGTGGATGCCCAACGATAGTGAAAAGAGGGAGAAAACAGTCTCGGGACAGCTGTATGAAGAAGAAAGAGGTAGAAAGGAAACAAAGTTTTAACATACAATTAATTAGAGAAGCACAGAGTGCTTGTATTGACCTTGTGTTACAGAAGTGATTCAGCAATGCCCACAGCTCCAGGCTGAGGGCCCCCTGGCACCCATGCGTGCTGTGGGGTGGCAGAAAGCCTTCTCCTCAAGGTTTAGCAATTAGAGTGGACGCATGAAACCTCACTCCTCCACCTTAAATATGGAAAAGGGAGACACAAAGAGGCCAGCACTGAGCCACCTGAGCTCCTGGAAGCCTCTGCATTTAGGACTAAGCATTTTAACCAGGGCAAGGCTCACAAGGCTGGAAGCAGGATCCAGTTCTGCTGAATACCATAACCGCAGTCCAAACACATGCACCTCCCAGAAGGCATTCAGCACTTCCCAGCACCAGACCCTAGAACCACAATTTTTTTTTTTTTTTTCATTTTTCTGCCTTTAGAACTTCAGTCCTTTTTAGCAGAGAACAAGCTGGCAGTCTGTGCTTGATGTGGTTAAGCTTCCAGAGCTCAGAGCTCGGGATACATCCTGCAGCCGTCTGTGTTTCACCCGGTGCCGGCACTGCGCATCTGCGAGGAATCCCGTTCTTGGGGCTGAGAACCCTTACAAACATGGGCGCTTGGCATGCAGAGATGGGAACTGATTTTCACAATTAATTTAAGATTGGCTTCTGAGCTCTCATAGATTAGAGCTGTTGTGTGCAAAATGCATCCATTATATGTGGCTGGGGGTTTGGAACCTGATGATCCTTGAGATCCCTTCCAACCAAAGCCATTCTATGATTCTTAGGACCTCATCATGCCACTCTTTTTACTAACATAAATACAGCTTTTTACTGATCTAAATAAAACAGATTTTAGACTACCATAAATTAACCCTCTGCTAAGTCTTGGTAATCATCTGAACAGCAATCAGATTTACACCTCACACTGTTCCAATGAGAAGCAATAAAAACAAACACACAGACATTGTTTGCCCCATCCAGCCCCTGAGGTCCTACGTCAAACACCACTCAGCTAAGCCTGAACTCCTTGCTCCAGTTAATTTTTCATCGGTTCTTAGGTTACATTTCTACTTTTGGGAAGCTGTGTAGTCTCTGGTTCACAGATCCTACTGTACGTCATCTTTAAATAAAACCACTTGGATTCATTTTAGTCTCCACCTTGGCTGAAAAGCAGCATATAGACAGGACTTTGCCAAGGCTGTTTTAGAAGGAATTTTAATTAATTGCTTTGTGTACAATTTGGAATTTAGCAAAGGCTCATATTTCAAAGGCATCAGCATGACAGTGCCACAAAGAGGGAGAAAAAGTAACCCACTGAAGCCAACATCCATAAAAATGTGAAAGAGCCACAGTAAATTCTGAATGATAAGCATAAAAGGAGCCCCATGAGAGACTAAACCTTCTGTTGTACAGTCACTATTTTGAGTTAAATTAGCATGATTATTCCATTATAAACTACTTTGTTTCAAGAGTTCTGTATTCTTAGCCATGGAAAATCTCCCTAGGTCTGTCCTCGTACAGGATCTCAGAGAGAGAACAGACATTTCTAAATGAAGCTAAACAATGAGGTTGGCTGCTTTTCAAAGTAGAGCAGAAGTTCAGGGATCAGAGGTGGTCTCCTTCCAGTATCAGTAACACCTTTGATCAGTTAAGTGTTAGTGAGCAAACCTCATGAATTAAATGAAAAATGAAGTCAGCTGGCAGAGATACAGCCGGGAGAAAATAACTGCTGAAAACACACAATAATTAAACAGAAGTGAAAAGCAGATTATATGACGAGGTGCCTGCAATAACAGGATATTGAACTCAACGACCAAGAGGTGCCTTCCAGTTCCATAGTCCATAGACTACCAAGATTAATGTTTCCTAAGAATTACCTGGCTGATGATGAGAAAAGCAAAGAAATTCAGCCTGAACATACTGCTGCTATTGGTGTTCCACCAGGAGCAGAGGAGCAGGAACTCAGGGGAGAGCCAGGTATGGGGAAACGGCACTGTGCTGGGACTTGTGATGTCTGACATTGTTCCTAATTTCTGGAATGTGTTTAGCCAAGTCAGTTAACATTTTGATTTCTAATAAGTTAATAGGAGATCTGCATCCTAAACAAGGTGTAAATAACTGAAATTAAATGACTTAATTCCTTTGATACTTCCAATTTCCTTTAGAGAAATTCTTCAATCTGCTATGTAGAAGACTTTCCCTCCTCTCTGTTTTTCTGCCTGAACTCTATGATCTTTGTACCAGAGGTTGTCTTTGGCTGTATTTAGACGGTGTATCCACCTGTGTTAGAAGAAGCCAAATGTGTAAAGCAATAGCAGCCAAGTGGCTACAGTTCTTAATAGGAGGTTTGATCACCGTCACCTTCTAAATAGTTCCCAGAGAGACAGTAGACAGGATTGGTGGTGAAAAGGGCAAACAAGATATTTGGATATTATGCGTTCTGGCTAGAGCAGAGCTGCTCTGAAACAACAATGATGTTGTCTAAGGCTGCTGGATATAAGTTACTCGTGTTAAGGCCATGCCTACATAATTATTTATAGAATAAACTCAATGCTTCCTTTGGAACCATTCCAGAGGCCAGCCACCATTGGAGGAAATGAAATGACAAACCCGTGTTTAACGTTATTAAAAGAAGATTAGCCTCGTAGCAACACCCTCCGTTACTGAAGCAGATTTACATTTCAAGTGTGGTCTGCACATCTCCAGAACAAGGAAACGGCTCCTGGGCACAGTCACAACCCGAGTATTCGGTGCAACCTGGGGATGCTCCTTCTGAAAGCAGGTGAATGCAGGAAGGGGGGCAGGTGGCACAGCCAGCACTGCAGGGCAGCACACGCTGAACCTAGGAACCTGCTGTCCCTCCACTCTGCTGCCCGAGCACAGCTCCTGCAGCATGCACACAGGGGCACGACCCTGAGCGTTGCCTCCTGCAGGTAACTCCAAAGCCATGAATGCTTTCTGTCATGCTGAAAAAAGCCCTGTTGTCCCTTAAAGAAATGTAATGGCACAGCTTGCATTGTAACATGACACACTCCTAATGGCCTGAGCCCCTCACTTAATCAAAAAATTCACAAACATCAGTTGGAAATCCTCAAGAACCAGGGTCTGCACCACCTGTTGTCCACCACCAGGTACTGGAAATGTTTTGCAGGACTCACATTCACAGGATCAGACCCTAAGGGAATGACATCTGCTGAATCCTAGATGCTGCTGCCTTCTCTTGGCTTGTGCTAGAGCCTTATGGTTATTGAACTGTTGTTTTATAGCCAATGTTTATATAGGAAGCATCCAACGTGGCATTATGTCATAGCTATATAGAGCCAACCAGACTCAGGAAGAGATCCATACTAAACACTGGAATTAAAAGCTCTTAATGACTCATTTTTGGTACCACTGGAATTAATAAAATTATCCCAGTTCAAACTGAATGAACATAGTTGCTAAGTGAGTTCAATGCATAATGCATAATTATTCAGCCCACGCTCATAACTTGGTGTTTAATTTCTCATGTAATATACTGTTAATCGTGCATAATTAGAAACAAATAAATGTTACATCTCAATCTGTGTTCAGTATGCGCTGTCTTGCAGCATGCTCCCAGGCTCCTGACTGTGGATAACGTGACTTACACCCAACATGTCTCCAGCTCGTGACTTGGCAGGATGATACCATTTCAGTTCATTTTACTTCAACACCAGCAGAGACCTTTCCTGCCTTTTCCTGGAGACCACAAGGTCTCTACTGCTGCACCTCACCCAGCATAAGCACGTTGGGCTGGGAGGCTGCACTGCTCTCTGCATCCTCCTCGGCATTCATGGGGGCAATACGTGCTATGTCTTTGCACAGAGCTTCCAAAGCACCTGGATAGAAAACACCCACGTCCTTCCTGAGAGAGGCTGTAAAAAGGATATTCCAAGAATACTGATGCTGTCAGATGTTAGTGCTAGAAACCCTGAGAGCGCTGAGGCAATACAATGGTGTCACTTCTTATATTGCCTTCTGGCAAAGGGCCAGTCCTGGGAGCTGCTTTCGGCTCCATGAGCATTCCCAGAATCAGCTCTTGGCTGTTGAGGCTCTGAGCACCCAACAAAACCCAGTCAGACAATGGGAGCTGTGAGCAAAAACCAGACTTGTTTTGTGCCTGCAAACCTGTGCCAGAGCTGCTGGCTCCAGGAGGGCACTGGCCCAAAGGCATGGGCCAGCCAGCAGCGCTGGGGCACACAGCAGGCTGTTTGTGACCAGGAAAATCTGCCTCTTGTGCTGAATTTCCATACACTTTTAATCCCAGCGAGTGAGGAAGACATTGGCAAAGCATATGCCCTGCTGAAGGCAGGCGAATAAAACACCTCACTGCAAACGGAGCCCACCATTTATTTTGGGTGTGCGATGGAGTCTGAATTCATGTGATAGAGTAATCCCATCGATGAGGTCATGTGCTCCTCTGAAGGGGCTTCTTTGTACCCTGGGTTAGTTAGCAACGCTTTCTCTGTTGTTGAGCATCTGATTAAACTCACAAAAGAAGGGCCTTTAAGAAACAGTCTCGGGCAGAACCGACAAGTGAATAAATAAATTGTTGGTTTTTTGTCTTTCTTTTCATTTTACCCAACAGGAAAAGGAGAGGGGAATAGGATAGGGAAGGGGCACGAGAGAGGGATTCACTGATCTCAAATGACAAAGCAAAGGTCTTAATCAGTTTTTAAATTTTCTACAGCACCCAGCCCTGTGGCAGCTGATAGTTCTGCACATCCATGTGGCACATTTCACCTTGAAGGACCACAGTGCAGAATCCAGACAGTAAAAGGCTCCCAGAAGCCATCCTACACGATGCAGTGCTGGAGTGGCACAGCACTACCTTCTGCAGCCCTGAAATCCTTACCAAACCCTGAAGGTAAATTATGATGTATTCCCAATTGTCACTTGGCTTGAAGACTCAATCCTTTGGGTGAGAATGTTTTGCCCTGCAGCTCAGCCAACTTCTGTAGTGTTTTATAGTACCCCTTATAAGTGTCAGGAATATCAGCTCAGCTCTGACAGCAGGGAACGAGAGAATCATAACTAAATCATCATTGATTCCCATCTCAGGAGACACACCCAAGGTCACCTTAAATTGTGAAGTCTGAGAAGGGTGAAGCTCAAGTTGTTTTGCAATGATTTATCTGTAAGCACCCAAAGATGTTAACAAACTGCGAGACACTTGTTGTTAAATCCCTGTACTTATTAGAATTGTATTCATTCACATTTGTTATTTGGAGGCGTCAGTGGTCCGCTCCATTAAAAAAAAATTAACTCAGTTCCTCTCCCTGTGGATTATTTCATGTAGGATTCCCTTCTCCTCCCCACTGGCACTCAGAGCAAACAAAGAGCTGTATAAGGGTTGGATATACAAAGAGAGCACGAGAAAACAACTGTGACCAAGTGATGACAGGGTGAGAGATATGGCTGGTTGAAATATTTTTCATGACAGTTATTTTGCCATTGAAAGATGCCATTTTTCACTTAATACTGAAAACTCAGAAAGAAGAAAAATAAAACATCAGCAGCATTTCAGGAGTTCCCTTTCTCAACAAGAAATTCCATCCCACCCATGAGAAACCATGCTGAGGAAGTCATCTTTGAAACCTGTAATTTTTTGCTATGGCTTGCTTTGCACAAAATGGCCTTTTTGAAAGAAAAACTGCCTCAAACACGTCTTTAGCCTTCCTCTTCTGATAAAGCTCAGAGCAGCCTGGACTTCAGCTATGAAATGGAAAGTATTAGTTGAAGAAAAACGACAGTGCTCATGCTCTCCTTCATCCCTGGACAGGAGAAAGAAAATGAACTATATGTTCATTTACAGCTCTAAAAGCAGCAGGGCATCCACAGGGAAGGAAGATACATCAGTGCATTTCCAAACACCATCAGACACCAAACTGAGTTTTCAGGTACCAAAATATTTAGGAGTAGACGTACGAGCACCAAAAAGCTTTTTACAGTTGATGACTTACTGTATTAGTACCTTCCTCTTTCTGATCATCTATGGAGATGCTGATTGTTGTATTTGCAAGGCAAGTTCTGGTAACTGCACAAAGAAACCCTACGGCAACTGCTGGTGAATACCTCCCCCCACCCCGTCATGTTTGGCAGGAAAGGATCTTGGCTGAAGATGTGAAACAAACAGCCTGAAAGACTGGGAAAGGGGAGGGAAGGACTGCTGAGGAGGGGGTGTGCGAGGAGCAGAGGGGACAAATACTCCTATTTCTGTTCTCTAATTTGATTGTGCTGCTCTGGCGTATTAACCAACTCTACTCTCTCCTTTCCTACAAAGTTAGACCAGCTGGCGATATGGCCTGTGGCATTCCAGTGACTCACAGCAGCTAAAAATATGTGCCTGCATTACTTTTTTAAAAAATGTAGATTTTGTTTCAGGCAACATAAGGATAAGTTCATGTGGAATTGATGCCACTGAATGAATTGAAGGGAGTAACACAAACTGTAGTGGGCTGACTGAAGTAATGTCTCCAGCGGCTTTGTGCCTTACGTTGCTGCCCTGTTCAACCCTAGAGTTGCAAAGCCCAGGAAATTAAAATGTTCCATCTATAAAATGTACTTTTTTTTTTTTTAAGCAAATTAAGTTTATTCCCTTTATGACGTAGAGAGGTGAAGTCCAATGTTGAGCTGAAAAAGCCACACAAATGCTCATCAAACTTTTTTTTAAGAAATATATATTTTAGCCACTTACAGCAATGGCTTGTTGGTGTGATTGGGTCCTGCTGTGCAGCTCTGTGGGGCCAGGAGATGGACGTTCTGGAGAGTAAAGACCCTTCTTTATGGAACTGGGGAACACACGCTGCCAGATGGACTTACTGGGGAGCTGACTGATGGGAAAATTAAAATGGAAATAAAATCTGAGATGAACTGACCCATAGGGCAGCCAAAGAAAATGTTCATCTGGGCGTGACAGTTCAGTGGCATGGTGAGGCATGCATTGCAACCTGATAGAGTCATTGCAAAGTGAGGAATGAACAGGACTCCTGCTGAATGGATTCCCCAGGCCTGGAAAAACTGCCTCTCAACAGCACTTGAGTCAAAACCAAGGGTCTGCAGTCTGAGAGTCTTCTGAACCATGACGAGAGCAATGCAGCTAAAGGAGCTGACTGGTCGGGGCTGGGCGTGTGGGGCTCCCACTGCACAGAGTGCTCTCAGCAGAGACTTCAGAAAGTGCTCGTGGCCTCGGGATTAGTAGTGGTATGGTCTCGTGGTTAGAAGGACCGAAACTCAGACTTTCTGCAGTGAAATTATCTTATAAGTCATCCAGTATGTCTCAGTTTATCCATCGGTAAAACCTCATGGAGGAATGTATGTCTCAGTGAATTAAGTATTCCTAGGACCTCATGGGTAAAGTACTCCTAAATTCTCACTTCAACAATTAGAAATTTTCCTGAAAGTGCTATAAAATTGCCTACATATATATATATATGTATGCATATTTATAAAGAACAAAGAACTGGAGTGTTATCCGCTACAATATAAAGAAGAAAAAGGATCTCAGAGAAATAGTTTTTTGCACTGGAGAAGTCTGACCAGAGATGTGCAGCAAATACGCAGATAATGACATGACTGCTTGAAACTCCAGGGTAACAATAAGAAGTTCAATATTTAATCTGAAGCCAAACCATAGGCTGTGCCGAGCCAATTACCAGAATAAGATGAATCCATGGAAATAAATGATAAGGTTAGCAAAACCCACAGAGAAACACACCAGAAGTTGAGAAAAATCTGTAACTGAGAAAAAAGACAGTATCTACAGAATGTCCCCTCATCTCTGACAGTCCCCAGACACTTCATGAAATCCGCAGAGGAACCTTTCATGCACACACGTACACAGCCCCCCTCCACGATGAGCTGTATCCACCGTAGTGTAGCAACGTCTTCTGCTGTTACACAACTGAAATGATTCATGCTTTCAGACAGGAAGGAAAGAAGAATTCTACATCCAGCTCAAACCACAGCAGGAATTTTATACAAGCCACAAGAAACAAGCTAGTTATTTTGTGGGGTAGAATACTCAAATGTGTTATATATAAACTAAAAGAGAGAAACTTAGAAGAGGTAATTATAGGAGTACTGGCACCAACTCACAGGGACTGAGATGAGGGAGAAGTTAATAGAGAATTCAGTCTTTTTTTTTTGTTTTTGTGAAGAGCTCAGACACCTGAGCATCAATTTTCAGAAACGGGAACTCAGAGAAGAGAAACAAACCAAGCAGGTCAGTGGGGTGCCTTTGAGCTGCGTTCAAACTCGTGGCAGGGTGCACAGCAATCAGCCAAGTAAAGCAATTTGCTACAAACTTGAGAGAAAAAAATAAGAAGAAAGGACTATGCATCTACTAAATAGCTTTTTTTCTCCCATCTGCAAAGCAATTTCTGCTCTAACTGTAGCTTTTAGAGCTGAAGAAAACTGCCTCTGGCAGATACAGCCTAGACAAAAACTATGGATTAGAAATGGCAAGACATCAGTGATGTGACCAGCAACAAAGGCAATGGATTCAGAAAAACCATCTCTGTTCTAAAAACAGTAGCAGAACTACAGAAATGGGTCATCTCAGACTCCATGGAAAGCAGAAGGGATGTGTTTCCACCTTCCTTTTGCTTTGCTTCCCACTGAACCCCCTGTTTGCACTTCCAGCACAGCAGTGAGATTTACCCTTCAGTTTCTGCAGATGCACATGGAGCTCTGGACTGTTAAACGTGGAGCTGAATCAGGTCCATAGCAGAGCTGCTACAGACACCGAAGCCTAGATTAGTGTCTATTAAAAAACAAAACAAAAAACTATCTTTCACAACAGAAGCAATTTTTGTGCACAGCTCACAGCTGAAATCACTCTTGCCTCCTGACTACGTACTGTGCCTTTTAATGAAGCCTTTCCTAATAGCAAAAGCATTTGCTTGCTCTCTTGGCTTTTTCCTCCCCATAGCAAAGACGTATGTAGAACTGGAAAAGATCTACAGTTTTCTAAACTTGTCTTTGGAAAGTTTCTTTGCCAAGTTACACTTTGTCAGGAGCTCATTATTTTCTGGGTAGACACTAGAGACTTCACTTTGAATTATTCTGAGGGCTTAGCTGATGCAGTTTCAGACTATGAGGTTTGTATGCTTTTTTGCATGAATCACAGCAACTTATGCTCATTCCACATACAAAGCTCTGTTTCATTTCCAGAGCCTTCTCCATGGTGTTTCTCCCAAAACCACCATAGGTTTTCCACAGCCCATTTCACATAGTGGTTTTGTGATAAGATGAAGAGAAATACAGGACTTTTTTCCCTACTCCTTTCACTCCCTGGATATGCAATGCTAGTCCTCTCCCTATTCCAAATTTGCATCAAAACGAAGACAGAATTGTAGGAATTCATTTCAAAGTCAGTCTTCGTTTACACTTTAGAGGAGCTGCCCTGGATTGGCAGTGAGACCAATGGAAGTTGGACAACCTCCATAGGCAGAAAAAACAGAGTTGGATTTTGCAAGGCTGAGCTCAGAAAATCTTAGGTCTCCTGGCCTCTGTAATGAAATCTACAGAAGTGAAATAAAAACCAATGTTCATTATAAAATTCAAAGAGAAACTGAGTGGGGTCTCACAAGGGGACCCCAGTGCCAGGCTGAGCCAGAGGTTCTGAGCTGCAGCCAGTTCTGGGGATGGACAGGCGGACAGTTCCATTTCTCTCAAAAATTCACAAGTGAGGTATCAACCATCAGTTGTTTGTGGGTTTTTTTTCTGCTGATAATGACAGAAATAAATCATTAATACAACTGATATGTATAATATAAGTGAATAAATTGGTGAACAGGTGAAACCATAAAAGCAAAATATCAAATTCTTTATTTACCAAAGATGTTGGTGAAACCTACATAGCAGATAGTAGATCTTTGCATTTATGAGAACCATGAGCTGTTGACATATTAAGCAAATACGCACACTCGTAGCATGCAAGTGAGCAGGTTAAGTACACAGGCAACGTTGCTTTGTGCAGTATCTCTGATGAAGACGTTTTTTAAATGGCTCCTGGAGGTCAGAAGGAAGAGGTTAGCCAAAAAATCCCCTCCATACACACAACTTTTCCACACTTAAGTGAGTTCAGCTAAAGGAATGTCACGTACACAGGCAAGTGAAGTGGAATTATGCTCTAATGGCTTTGCTGTAGCTAAGTACACAAATAATTTACATGTGCATTGGTCTGGAATAACAAGAAGCGTTTAAGAAGGATGAACTGCTGGAGATGATCATGGTCAGCAGGATACTTTCAGAATTCATGGTGCTTATTCACATGAAGTTTGTAATTTTACTTCAATTTGGCCACATACTTACTCAAGTACTGCAAATGACATCACTGAAATGTCTCAGAAGTCAGCCACAAAACTCTGTACTATTCTTGGCAATCAGAAGTACTATTACTTGCTTCTTGTCATTAGCAGACTTTGGTCTTCTTAACAGAAGCTGGGAAAGCATGTATGTAACCCGTCCCCAGACTAATTCTTTGTTTTTCAAGTCATTATCAGTTTGTCGGGGCGGCTTCTCCTCCCCACCAGAGCTCCTCTGTCCTTGGTACTAACATCCCAAATGTGCAGGAATGCATGCATTTTTCTAACTCACAGAAGCACCGAAGGAGTTCCTTGAAATCTGACTTCCAGTAACAGCCTCCAGGCTACATAGCTGCCTGGCCTAGTTCTGTCAGCTGCTGTAGCATCGTGGATCTGCATGTTTGGGAAACTAGGGTAGGGCAGCAAATTTCAGTAGAACAAAATACGTAACGAGGAGTGAGGATGGGGTGAAAACAACCACGGCATGGCAAGACAAAATACAAACCGGATTCACAAAATACGAAGCAAATTGAACGTGAGGCACTTGGAAACAGGAGGCTGTTTCTAAACAGTCCTGTCTGAGGATTTCTCACAGTGCTCTGATTTAAAGCAGAAGCACTTCTATAATGTAATGGAAAATGCAGTCATACACAGAGCTCGGAGCGAGCAATGAGTTACAGCGGTGACTGACCTCGGACAAAGCTCCGCGCTGCTGCTTCGAACGTCAACAAATCGGGCACAGTTACACTAATGGGAGATGTGGGAGACCTCCGCCAACAACGCTCTGACCTCTTTTTCTTAACCCACTGTGACTTGAAACCTGTCTGTGTTAGAGTCTTAGCTGACAGCAATTCGAGCCGCGGAATAAAAGAAGCGATGTGGAGCTCAATTATCCAGCAACAGATCTCCAGTGAAATCAATGCACTGGTGTCACATGAGAACTTGGCTGGCAGCCTCTGAAGTCTGCAGAGCAGAAAACCATCCCCTCAGCAATGCATGCTGAAACGAAGCAGAAAGGAGTAATGCAATGAAGCGCTGCTTTCTGCATGAGAAATGCTCAGTGGACTCTAATTTCCTCTCTGTCAGACTGTCCTACTCCCATGGAACCACGTGAGCAGCACTCCTGACCTAAATGAGCACAGACCAAATCAGATCAGGCTCAGCATCCCCTGCAAAGAGAAATTTCTCAACTGTGTAATTACGATGATGACAAGCAGGTACACTACATGCATATTCAATACCTCACATCAAAATGAAATAATTGCTCACATTAGCAGAACAAACTCTCTCCCCAGATGAAACAGCTGGAGTTCAATACATTAAACTTTACTTTTATTTGCACTGAGGTCCCCTACTTATCAGTTTGGCGGGGCATATTTACTGGATATTAGGATAGAGGACTATAGGGTATGTAGGGCATATTTATATTTATCAGAATTGCACATTTCTTACACCAAGTGTGATGTAAGTATAGATTTAGAGAGAGAGAAAAAAAAA
This sequence comes from Penelope pileata, assembly GCA_013396635.1. Lineage (NCBI taxonomy): Eukaryota > Metazoa > Chordata > Aves > Galliformes > Cracidae > Penelope > Penelope pileata. Next base: position 344,737 of record WBMW01000471.1, read on the forward strand.
AAACACAAATACAGCTTAAGGTCTCCTGCATATGTTCTGAGAAACACAACCTGAACAAACGAGAGTCAAGCCACAACCCAGAAAGCACTGTGTTAATCCCGGACCATTTCCCTTTTCTTACAGAGGAACCTCTACCTGCATGAATAGCAACAACGAAACCGTCAGTGATGTGGAAATGTACTCACAGCCAAAGTTGGAAGGATCCTAACCAAATCAAAGCAAATGAACTCCTCATCCACAACAACCTTCCAAGGCACTGACACGGCATTGCCATACCAGAAGCACGGGGCATGGAGCAGTGACACTGTGCCCCTGGAGATGCAATAGGGTGGGTCCCATGTCCGCTGATGGGGACAGCAGGGACAGGCACACATGTTGGCTGGTAGAAGACCCTAAGAAGAGTGTAAATAGTGTCTAATTTATTTGAGAATGGCTCACTCTCTAGGTCCTTCGTTCTTTCTATCAAACCTGGAACGGCAGCGCTTGTGGTGCTGAACCACTGTGATTGACTTGCTAACCTGTAAAGTGTGCAAATCTACATCCCAATTAATGCTTGGCAGTGGAAATACAAATTCCGTGGCTTGTAGATGGTATATCCTCCTATAAACACTTCACTTGGCCACCAATCTGGAAAAATAGATAGGACATTCATAAGGAGTGCTCACCATGGGAAACGCCAGCAGTTTTTCCTGGAAACTATTTACATTGCCAAAATACTTCAATAAGAAAAATGATCTGAGACCTTTCCCTTAATATGCATCCTGTTCTCATTTCACTTGTAGTCTACAGTGTGCAGCATTCATTGAGTCAGCCGTGAATTACTGCAGTACAAGCAATGCAGAAGGGAAGTACAAGCCACAAGTAAAGGAAAAATATGCGTTACACTGTGTCTCACTAAGTGGAATGGATTGCCTATACATCACAGGCTACCTTTATATCTTTCTTGGCATAGACTTTTGTCACACAGCACAGAGAAACTATTTAGGAGGACTCTGAGTATCCAGAAGAGGCTGGTTTTCCAAGAGAACCGGTACAAAGAACCCGTGCAAAGTGGGCACTAAACTCCTGTTGAAAGCCTGACAAACCGACTTCTGACAAAACGAGATCGTGCCAGGCAAGAAGGAAGATAACCACTGAGGGCTGGCACTGCCATGCACAGTATACATTGCAAGTGAAGCTGCTGTCCCAGCCAAATAAAGGCTTTTCATCAAACCCAAGAGACTGACCACCACAGTTACCAGCATCCAGCTCACAGTGGCTATCTCACCTGCTATCCTCACACTCTGACTTTAAGGCAAGCCCAAAACTGACTGACAAAATGTCTGCTCCCAGATCTCATATGCTCTTGGGAATGAAAAGCACACTTCTTTCCTGGAATTAAAACTTTTTTGAAGTCCCTTTCTGATGAGCATGCAGAGAAATGATCTCACAGTTCAATTTCTGTTTATACTCAGAAGGTGTTTACATCCTCTTTTAGCTGCCAGAATGATGTAAAAGAACATAAGTTTAAAGACACATGAAGACAGTTTGGGTTAATATTATGGTTAATATCCTAATCCCATAGGAAAACTAGTATATGTAATTTTAGATTTACAAAGTTAGGATGTTCTGGTGCATCCTGGGATAAAATACAGACAAATGCTCAAGTACTTTTAGTTGAAACAAACCCATTACCATGGAATTTCCCCAGGCACCCAATTTCAGGTTCCTTTGAATATCTTGGCCAATATCTATACACACATAGTCAATGCTACAGCCTGGCATGGGGAAGAGGCAGACTACGACAATAGACCTTTGTCATGCCTGTGATTCAAGTAATTGTTTTTGAAACTCGCATTAAAAAGATTTCTGTTCCACCACCCTGTGCTTTCTACTCAATTACTAAAAAGAATATGTTTTCTAAGCATGAAACAATATCATTTTTGTCAAGGGTTTGGAAACGGAGCGCTTATATGAATCAAAGAAAGCTTCCTTTCTCTTCCTTGTGCAGTTCTGGTTACAGGGAAAGAGCTTTCTGAGTGAGTAATCTTTCTAAGTAGGAAGCAGAGCTCCCCTATTGCTAGGGAAGAATGGACCTCCAGTAGGCTAATATGTGATGGATGACTGAATGCAAACTTGGCAACGTTGTTCTCCGCTCCCCAAAGAATACAAAATGCCACAGGCTATTCGTACACAGGGACTCTCTAGTTGGAAGTTCTGAAAACTTGGCAACATCCCACCTTAGTTTAATTGAAACTACAGTGGCAAGACAATTAAGGATGTGAATTTGGAGAAATTGTTTGCAACAGCATCAACTAGGGATGAATTTATCTTTGGAGACTGACTCATGCAGAAGCGAAACAAAAACATAAATGGAAGATTATTGTTGTTGACTCTATAACCTGAGCATCAAAATCTCACATTACTTTTTGATGAGTGCTTCGTGGGATGTAATGTCAACTCTCATATATTAACTAGTACTCTTTAAAGGCACTGTAACTACAACCAGGTAGACTAACCAAAGCTGTACAGGTTATTTTGTTGTTTTGTCAGCAACAGGATATGCACTATGTAGGAGGGAGAGAAGTGATGCACAGAGAAATACAATAAAATATTACACTAAGGCGATGTCTAGCTATAGCTGCATGCATATCATTCCAGCACTCTGTAATGAGCTTGCTCCTATGCGTGAATGTTAAAAAGGATAAAATAAGTAATTCAAACATTGTACTTTCAGCAGAAGGATCCCAATCATATTCCTTCTTTGAATGCCCAAATACCTTCTGTTGAACCAACAGACATCATATCAGGCAGAATCCCTTTCTGACTCCCCCTCCCCAGTCTGCCCACTCCCGTTACATCATACGTTGAAAGATTTCACTAGCTGGAAGAATGCCCAGTTTTTAACTTTTCCCACATGTGGAAAGCATTTAACTTCAGCTCAGATTGGACAGAGGGTCGAACGCACGAATGGACAGTGAGCGCTGAGAGCGGGGACGTTTCACGCTTGTATAAAACCCAGAGCTCAGTGGAAATGGAGACAGCTCAATGCTGGGTTGTCCATTTTATCTCCTTTCCAGTGCTCCTGTTCCTCAGAGAGCTGTCTCCTTTCCTTCTTTTCTCTTCACAACACAAAGGATTTTTTTGACCGCTAATGATAGCAACTGGTAGTTCTTTGTGGCAGAGAGCATCACTCAAAATGTCAATTCACTCCTTGTAATACAATGATACACTAACGTGCTATTGCAGTAGTAATATCGTCATCAATTTCTAATAAATTCCTACACAAAGCCAACAAACCACAAACAGCAAATCCACTGTGATATCAAGCAGTTTAACCCATTGAATTATATCTTACATACTCAAAACTGATCTTTACACACCCTTATTCTTCAGCTCATGTTCACATTTTGATATTTTCTGTTCAGAACTGAGAGTTCCTTGTCCTACAGTTCCTTGTACCAGTTTTGCACATTTCTGAGTTTGGATGTTGATAAGCTGTGGCAGTTATCCTCCTTAGTTTCCTGCTCTACTAACAAGGATTTGTCTGAAATATTACGTCAGCCACTCGCTTAAAACTGCTAGGCGTAGCTACTGTGTTTTACAGTATTTTCTGACACCTGTAGCTCAGAGGCACTGGTTTTGATAACAGTGATCACTCCTTGAGAAGGGTGCACTGAATTCACACGAGAAATTAAGTCTGAGAAAGTGCATGTTGGTAAATCAGAGCATAATTTTAAAGCCCAGTATCTCAGCCTGTCACAGTTCAAAACAAAAACCTTTTTACTATTGAGAAGCTGAGATTTCTAACTTTCTGGTGATATAAATCTTACAATTCTAAGCCCTGAGCTTTATGAGACACCAGACCTTAAAACTGTCAAAGGCCCTTCAGCTGAGCAGTGCTGCAATGGCATGTGTCCAAGGGTGAATATATCAAGTCACTGACTTCAAATCAGAGTAATCTTTGCTGCTCTGAATTTCTCATGTTTCACTGTACGCTACATGAGCAGGACAAGTGAATGTGTAGCTGGTAATGAAGGAGAAACCACTCTGTGCATTTACGCTTAATTGCAACTATAATGTTGAACCCAGACACACAACAGGGTTCATTAATGGAAACAGCCTGCTGAATGAACACTGCTTCTCCCCTACAGATTTGCCAATGCGAGACATCCGTTTGCACCAACTGCTTTATACAATCCAGTACACTTCAGTGCTGCTCAGCACCACTCAAACCCTTTAACACACCCCACAAAGCTATAGGAGCAGATTAACTGTTGTGTTGCACTAGGAAAAAGGCAGACAGCTGCACGAACAGGTCAGTTATTTCAGTGTTTTTACCAGAAGGATGAAAGGGTGAGAGCTCTGGTTCCAAACAGCATCACTGCTTCAAAGGCACAGTTGCTCCTCAGCTCTGCTTTGCTCTTGAGAATGAAAGGATGAAAAACTCTCAAGAAGCACATGCCTTCCCACCTAACCTCATCATCTCATCAAAAAGTGAAACAATACTCAAGAAAACACTTTGACAGCCCCTTTACTGCAAGTCAGAACATCTGTGTATGTAAATAGTCTTCAGCTTTTTATAGACATTTTTATAAAAAGAAGCAATATTAGAAGTATGCTATCCCCACCTGAACTTTGAACACCTACAGAAATACTGTTCTAGCAACATGATACTTGGATTTCTATTAACAAAAAGCTCCAGCTAACAATTACGTGTGGTTCTGTGGAGCACTTCTTAGTCTGAGTTTAGGGATGTTTCAGCTAAGCTCCAGCACCATTAAGCACCATTGTGTCACTGGGAGGAGTGGATCTGGCTTGGTCTCCTATGTCTATTTCCTCAATACACCTGGATGAGACTTCTGCTCCAGCATATCAGCTTCCCGTCCTAATGAGACACGGCACTGATGTGCAGGCTGTAGGCTTCTCAGCAGATTGGTTGGCTCTTCTAGAGTTTTGCAAACACTGCTAAAGTAATGGTAGTTAGAGGATTAAGGACTGGAACTTACAAAGAATTTTCACTGGGCTGAAAGAAACCAGAGGATAAAAATAATGAGCAAAGAAAATGTGGCAAACAAACAGCACTTTGCTGAGGATGGTGATGTGATAGGGTCAGTGACAGCAGAGGCAAGCAGTACCCAGTACAACATCCCTCTCCACTCTGCCCCTTTTCCACTGCTAATCCTCTGCTCAGCTCCGACGTGCATCCTTTCCCAAAGACAGAGCGGAGGTGGCAGCTGCAAAGGGGACTCGCTAGGAACTCCCTGATAACTCTTCAGCTACTTCCAAAATTCATTGCCAGGGAAGGTCAACTGCAGACAGACTGTGCTTCTTACTTCTACTAAACGTTTCATTTGCTCCTGAGCTTCCATTAGCAGCAAGAAAGCAAAAAGAAAGAGAGACCCCATAACCCTTTTCTGCCAGTCTTCCTAGAATTCAAAGCACGGCTGTGATCCCCTGCTGCCCAGCTCATTCACTGGCTGCAGCACCCGGGGGATTTCACAGCTCTAAAAGGCAAACGCAGGACCTCACCATAATAAAAAACAAAAACCAAGTATAACATTAACCATGAAGTGTGTAAAATGAATTCCTATTATTTAACTTTTTAATGAACTGGGTAAAAAAAACCACAATAGCTTGATAGGAAGGTTCATACAATAGCATGCAACTCATTGATTTCTATTCATTTTCATAACGGAAAAGTCTGATAAGTACCTTGCTATGCTTTTTAATTTCATGTCTCCACTGTGCAAGAGAACACGTCACAGCCACCTGAACATATCTATCACACATGAGATGACACAGACTTTTCAGAAGTTTAGAGCAATTGCCAAAAACTCTCCCAGTAGCCAGACAACGAACTAGAGAGAACTCTGCAAAAGTGATGTAACACAAAGTTCTGAGCAAGGAGGCTTCAGCCTGAAGCTGAGCTAGGTGCAGTGGCTTTCTCCCAGTCAGCTCCCCCGAGCCTAACTGCTAAGTGCAGACACGGTCATGCAGAAAACCCCAGTGCACAAGGCAGGAGTTAAGACACACGGTAAAGCAAGTGTCTTCGTTTTTCCATGACGATGGAGAATTCCACCCTCCCACTGCCCAGAGCCCACCCATTTCAGCACTCCGTAATAAGATACCGCCGAATCCTCCTTTGTCTTTTGCTCCCACTGCAGACTGGGATGGTAGGGGGCTCTAGAAGAAACTGGAGCCCAGTGGGGGCAGGGAGGGAGGTGACAAAGGCTTCAGTGCAGATAAGTGTGCAGACAGCAAATGAAGAAGGAAGAGGGCCTGACTCTTTCCCAAGTCGTACACAGGAGCAGAGGAAGAGGAGTCACCTGGGAGCTCTAGGAATTGCAAGTGGATTTTATGTGGCACACAGTGTGAGAATGGGGGACACGTTTCCATTACTTGCCTAGCCAAGAGGAAACCCCAAACTTGATTTTGTACCCAACCTGTCAACTACCAGCATTCAACCAACCCATCTTCCATTCATTCATTGCACCAGGTTAATGTCAGTGAAACATTTCCTACGTTACACTCCATCAGGTAACAGAGCCCAACCAAAGACAGGCACACTTCCCAAGAGAAAACATCCCCCCATAAAACCCCTGGCTACTCAGATGAAATAAAGTCATAGCTGTGAGGGTCACAACAGAATGCTGTTATTGCACACTTGGGTGGGAGAAGAGCTCCTGATCTTTTAATTCAGGAAGGAAGCACTCTTACCTTATGGACTGGCAGATCAGGTCCTGCTGCGAGCAGCCTCCATGGAATAAAGCTGTTACCGTCAGCTACCGGCTCCGCTGCCGTCCTGCCAGAACTCAGAGAAGTTGTGCTGTCTGATGTGGTGTGTGCGTGTGTGAAAGCAACGTTTGACAGAAAGGCAAACTGGTCAGATCAGCCAGATTCTGCCGGGTTTATATAGCTGAGCTGCAAATCCTGGTCCTTGGCTCATTCCACTGTAATAGGATGCCTGAAGGCATTTTTTTCAGTTTTGCTTTAAAGGAACAGCCTCTCTCTTTGGCTGAGCTTCTGAGGAAACACACACGCACTCACATACACACACTGTCATACAGACACACACACAAAAAAAGAATTTGCATGCAGTTTATGGCTAAAGAAGGAAACCCCTGAACCATTAAAAAAAAAAGTCAGCTCAGGGCAAATGACTCAGAAAGCAGAATATTTTCCTTACAGCATCAGCAGAGACATAATCAAGAATTTTAAATCCCTTACTCCCATTACTTTAGCATTGTGAAAGAGTAGCAAACTTAAATCAGACCAGGGGAATCATGAGCAGGATTTCAGTTCCAGAAACTCCTACGGAACGGGCTGAGACTGATGGGCAGTTAGTGCAGACCGGCTCCGCTCCACGGGAACCAGCTGAAGAACTCCGATTCACACAAGCTGCCGATCTGGCACACTCTGGGATTTTCAAGCTTGTCATCTCTTCATCTCAGCATGCTGCTCCTGCTCTCCCAGCAGCTGGAGGGAGAGCAGGGCAGAAAGCAAGGGAAAAGCAGAGCGAGCAGAGTCCTAGACTGATTCTTTTAATGACAGAGAGATAAGAGCCCAGAGAAGAACGTGGGAGGGCTTCCCTTTCTTCTCTGATCTGATAAAAAGAGATTTGGTGGCTGTGTGCGTGTACAGCTGCTCCAAGCCCTGTTGTGAGGCTCACGGGTGCTCAGTGAGCACGTTCTGTGCCTCCCACCCCGGAGCTATCGGTAACGCAGCGCTCACCTGGCACCGTGTCCGGAGGTTATCTCTGGTCACCCTCCAACCTCAGGCTTGTGGCAAAGAGTTAAGATCACAGTTAAAGAATTCTCATTAGCACTGATCTCTCTCCTACCTAACACTACACCCAGCCCACTGTTGTTCTTGTTTTGTTTAGAATTTTTTGTTGTTCGTTTGGATTTTTGTTTCAGGTTTGTTTTCCTGGGCAGAGGTGGGGAGGCTGCAGGGGAAAGACAGGGTTTGATCCTTAACTTTCACGTCTGTGTTCTATGACAAAGGATGAAATCGCTCTTCTGCTTCACAATCTCAGAAGCAAGACTTACCCTAATACCTCTGAAGACAATAAAAACATTACCCACCACAAGAGACTATGGGACTGCCCAGTAGGGAGGCAATGGGATCCTACCCAGCAACAAGGATGCTAGCAAGAATTAAAACTGACCATCCAGGCTCTTCTGATCAGTTTCCCTTTCTCAGTGTGTCTCCTCCCGTTTGGCCTTACCCAGGCTCCATGGACTCCCATCACTTTTAGGACTTTTTCCTTTTGCTGTTCCACAGGCACAGCACTACCAGGAAAACTCAGCCCATCCCACACCTTTAGGAAAGGCTGGGAGAATTCCTAACCCGAAATTCGGAATTGCCATTTTGGAATCATTATTTTTGTAGAGCATAGAAAATAGAGTTCTTTTGATAACAGAACTAGTTAAATTTTCTGTGCTGGAGCTTTCACACTGATCAGTGACCCATGTTTATCCTCTGATGTGTAACAATACCACTGAGCTCATTCCAACTTCCCTTCTCCAGCACATGGCACAACTTTTAGCCATTGCTGAAGAGATGCTCAAGAAAAAGCAAGCAAAACTTGATGAAATTCTTACAAATGATTTTTACAACAAACAGATCCCACTTCTCCAACCAACCACAGAAGTATCCAAGAAACACTGAGATCAAATGCTTCAGGAAAATCAGGGACACATCTCTACCAGCCATTTATGGACACCCATTTCCAATTTCTGCTTTAAGTTTTTGACATGCTGTGTTTCATAGCCTTAAGACCAGAAGTGAGAGACTGCTGGGAGGAGTGTCAGAAGGGCTGACTACTCCCCAGTAAGGGCACTGCATTCTCTCTGCTGGTTTCTTAAAAGCAAATCTTGTTCTGGACGTCTCCATTGACCCCAGAGGCAAAAGGGTTACTGTATACAGCCCCCAATAAACATTCAGTTTTTGTTTGCAGTTCTCAGGATGTTCTCACAGTGATTCTGGTGCCAGCTTCTCCCCCAGCTATCTATCTATACAGTCCTGTGAAATTCAGTTAAAATTTGTACTCAAGGGCAAAAACTGAATGTGAGATACAACAGAATTTTCCAATAAAATCTGATGGGGACTAAGATGATGGCTCCCCATACAATGACCATGTGCTGTCTCTTGCTTCAGAAGTCCTTTCACATCATTTGAAAAACACCTTATTTCTCTGTCCACGTCCGCAAGTCCAAACAAGACAGAAAGCTTGTGAGTAAACTAAGGGAAGCAATTTGCAGGATTTGTTTTTGTAGTGTTTGCTAATACCAGCTTTTCTGCCAACAGCTATTGAATCAAAATTTGAACTAAATTTTTCTCCTGTCTTTCTCCACCCACCTACCTGACTTCAAGCAACATGCCTTATGAGATGAATAAGAGCCAGGTAAGAGTCCAGGCCTGCTCCAGTTTTATCTTTTCTGGCTCACCCATCTTTAAATACATTTTGGAAAACACTGAATGATGCATTGCAACAGAAGAAAATGATAACATGAAAGAATGGGGAAAAAGTATGTTAATCAGAAAGATAGCTGCAGGTCGTGATCTCTAACATGAAGATGACAACTGAATTAGGTGCCCTGTGCAATCCTCTTTCATTAGACAACTGTCAATAGCAATTGATTTCTTTTTAAATGAGAAGAGGAGGGAGAAGGTAACTGAGCATTACATTTTGTACAAGCAGCTGAGTTCATTGCTGTCACAAGCTCATACTGGAGATGAAATTCAAACACGTAAGGATAACCATAACAGGCAAATCTAGGAATAGCTGATGGCAGCATGAAATCTAGGGCAGCATGAAAATAGGAAAGAGATCCCAAATCATTATCCTGGAAAATAGTGGACTGCACGCTATATACTCATCATTACCTTGGGACAAAATTGTTGCAACACAGGTAATAAGGCTTAGTTCAACTACAAAATCTGGATTGGTTCACTCGGTCCAAGGAATAATTCACTTTGTAGCAGCATATTGGACAGTGTGAAAGCTGCCCTGAAGGCACAGAAATGAGCACAGCAGGAATTGCCATACTGCCAGCACAGCCTGAGATGTGCCTTGCCACGCACATAGCGAAGCCAATTTCAATGGCATGCAGATGGGAACGCACTGAGCCACTGGAATATGACTTACGAAACAAATGGCCAGATGACTGTGCCTGTGGGCAGGGAAACAGATTCTTGATTTGAACAATTTCAGGAGCCAGGAGAAGTATTCCTGAGGCTGGATGGAGGTACATCTCTTGCAGAAAACTAAGGTTAGAGTCGGACAGTGCTCAACAGCAGCACCCAAGAGCACAGTGGAGACAGCCAAGCAGAATTCGGAACTGAGAGACAGAACCAATGGAGCCACAGTGAAATGAATCCCACTGAATACAGTGCATCTTATATAACGTTACGAGAAAGATGAACAAGCAGTTGTTAAAGAGAGACATCGTATCACAGGGCAGATCTTTAAGGAGATGTGACCTTAAAAAACATTTCTAGGCTTCTTTCTTAGCACTAATTCTTTTAGGACAAATCATTTCCAGAGACATTTTGATCCTTCTTAACTAAACACTGTTCCATTACATTTTCTGCATTTGCCTTTTGAGCCAATATTCACTGGATTTCACTGGTACAGAACGAAGTTTGCAGTGCTTTTGTCTTCACATCGGCATGGCCTCGATTCCTTTATGACTGCAGCCAAACACAGGTCAGTTCATTCCAGTTCACACTGAGTGGTACCTGGCAACCCTGCTGTAACTTTGGCTCCTGGGTGCCATCTTACCTGCTGCTTTTTGGCTGATTTCCCCCTAATTTGCAACAAACCATTGTCACGGTGCACTCACTGATTCTTACTTGGCAGTCGCTTGCAAACAGACTTCCTGATTTTTATGAGTGCATTGCTATTTAGAACCACTCCGTGCTAACACACAAGAAGACAGCTTAACTTCTTTTCCAGACAGCATCTAAATATCTGAACTCTTATTTTATATATCTGATATTTGCAGCAATTCATGTTGCCCCTGAACTAATGACTCGTGAACTAATGACTCTCAAATATAATACAGGCTTTCAAAAGCATTGCAAACTTTTGACTATTTGTCCAGTGCTTATGTTTAAGTGAGAATCTATTTTATATAGTTATTCATAGACCATCCTTTCCCAGTGCTATGAACACTGGTATGATCACAGTACATTGAGCCATGTCGACAATAACATTGCTTTGAGGCTGGGTTGATTCTGGTAACTGCAACCCATGTTGACTGGCACTGTTTTGATACCAGAAAATGCAAAAGCTTATGCCTAGCCCAAGGTTATTCTGACCTAAGCAGGTGAACAGAGGATCTGAAGATGATGGCTGGCAACTGACCCTCAGATCAGCATTACCAAGAGCTCCAGTAAAGTTTGGCCCCATAACGTCCAATAAAATACTAAATATCATGCCAGCCACTAAATTACAAAACGTACTTTGTTTTGTATTTTGGATTTTTTTCAAAAAATTTGGAACTTTTAAGAGATGGTCTCCAACAAGAAGAATAAAATTTCCTCTATTAATTGGGTTTATTATTGTTACTGTCAGGATTTTCCCCAAGGATTGTGTTCATCCCCTAAGAAATAGGACACAGCTGTCTGAGAGCAGACCCGTGGGCTCGTGCCCTGCTGGCACACAGGAGGCCAGTTGTGACTGACACCCACCTAGCCTTTCTTCAACTCTTTTTGCAAAGAGCTTAGTCCAGTATTTGTATGACCTGCAAAGACCACAAGCTGAATCACAAACAAAATTAATGAGAAGATGTTGATGTTTATTAAAGTTGTTTCAAACGACACGCCTGTTAAAGCACACGTGGCAGTGGAGCCAGATGACACAGGGTCTGCCGTGCTCTAAAGATGATCCTGACCATATCCTCTCACCTCTTTCCCTGAACTATGAAATAAATGTTCTTTGCAAGGTAGGCAGCAATACACTGACAATCTATACACCAGAGGAGAGTTCGTTATTAGTGGTAGCCAAAACATTTGTAAACAAAATCTACACAGCACTATGTACAATTCACTCAAGAAGAATCAAAGCTTCACTGCAGGAAATAAGGAGTAAATTGAGAACAAGAACTGTACCAGTACATAAGTACCTTCCATTCCAACTGCTGATGGCAGCCTCTGTGACAAAGTAGCTTCTAATCTGCATAAGCATCTTTGGCATTTATTATATTTATAGTGGACTTTATTGGAAGCTTATGAGGCAAAATAAGGTTTTCACTATGTATCAAGGTAGGAATAGAGACAAGAATATGCTGAATTGCTGAGGACAGACAGAAAATGAAGGTTACTATTTGGGGTGGCATAAACATTTTATCAGCACGTCAGCATTACTCACATGTGGTTAAGCCATAGATGGCACAGGGAAAGGGCCTCATCTGCTTGCCATTGAAGGTTTCACACCATGTCATGCCAATTTGCGTCTTCTAAGTGCTTGAGTTCATAAAAAATCTTAAGCACATGCTTCTATCCATCATTAAAAACTTAAGTACACTTCACTATAATTATGTGTTCAAGCTTATTGATGCCAAAATTACAGTTAATGGTGCTAAACACACCCCTAAGTGTCCTGCAGGAACAGTTTTCCTGCTGAAGCTTCAGTAGCAGCAACAAAGCAAAGTCTGCAGTGCTTATCCCTCCTATCTGAAAAATGTTCCAGTGCAACGATAGCAGAGTATGTCCTAAAGTGATGAGATTCCTACTGCTAACAGAGCCTGCAGAGCAGACAGTTACACAGCACAAACAGATGTGAGCACACTTAAGGACCCTTCTGATAGAAAACGTGGTGCAATTTCACCCCACCGCCATCACAAGGACCTGGTGAGGGAGGGAGTGTACCTTACCCACAGGACTGGCCCGGGGACTGTGAGCACCCCTTAGACAGAGGTGGGACGTGATCAGATAAATGTAATGAACACGGCAGCTGAAAATGTAGCTCTCCACAGACAGCAGAAGCAATGTCCCCTTGGTCTGTGCCTTGATGTACCTAGCATGGCTTGTTCAACAAGAATCTCTTAAAATTTCGAGTAGGAACTCGATGGTGCTCATCAGAATTGCCCTCATGCCCTGTTAACAACACCCCCACCTCCTCCCCACGTTCCAGAGCCTCTGGTGGGCTCAGTGATGGCCCTGAAGGGCTCTGCAGTGAGTGCTGCCTGAAAGCACTTCCCCAGGTGAGACTTTATTCATAGGGAACACATGCAGTCCCTAAGCCACATGCCAGCTGGCCACCACAGCTGGGCTGCTCACCTACTGCGAGCATCAGACAGCTGCTCTGCAGGAACGTACTCCTGTCCCATAGACATAGATTGCTTTCTTGCCAACTTTCTTAGCAAAAAGGAGAACAAAGATGCAACAAGAAGTACCTCTAGCAGCTAAATACTGCCTTATGTAATTCTGATTAATGTGAGCCATGCTGCGCTGTAACTAAGAGACACTGGAGAATGGTTTCATGAGTTTAAGAGAAATATTTAATCTCAACTGCGCATTTCATCAAAAAAAAGTCAAAGCACTTACACAGAAAAAGAATGAGATGGGGACTTAAAGGCCACATAGATTTTCCCTAGGGCACAATGAACCAAAACCAGCGTAGTTTAGTAAAACAAGTTTGGCAGTGAACATAGCACTTCTTGAAGGGAAAACTACACCAAAACTGCACACAATGTCCACACCAGAAGGAGATCAGAGACTAGGACAACTTACTAAGAGAAATCTGTAAGGATTTGGATCCATGGAGCTGAAGGTGTTGGGTTTGATAGTCACAGTGATCAATTTTTGCTAATTAGAGGGACAAACTCACTGTTTTTCAAGGTAACCATGCCCAACCTTTAAAGCAGAAAGCCATCATCGTAGCTGTCCTAATGCTAAACCAAAATCCTGATGCAAAGGAAGACAGCGCAGAAGGAGCTTCAATCCTGCACCCTCTTGAAATTAAGAAAAAGCTGCTGTTTAACCACTTCTATAAACATTGCATCACCCGTATCATCGCTGTCATTCCTCTGAGTGTAGGTAAGCAAGCACATAGACAAACGATTGCCCTGGCGCAAGGCACTTATGTTTCTGGTCTTCAAAGCACATCCTAAAATTGTTTAAAAATAATAAATCACGGTCACGTGAATTAGGAAATAGGGATATTTAACCTCTCTGTCTTGCTTTTGGGGCTGAGCAGCAGATAAAGCCATTACAAAGTCCAGAATCTGACTGATGGAGAACCAATCATTTGCTTTGCAATTCTCAGCCTCTGCAGGCAGCTGAAGAGGTGAAAGGTTCACAGAAAGAGCTGCGATGGAAGCCAGATGACAGAGCTGCTCGACCTGCAAAGCGTTCGTGCGGAGCAGCCAAGTGCCTTAGTGTGCTCACATCCAACCCTGGATGCTGAAGCACAGATTCAAAAGCAACATCCTAGGGGCAGAGGGAAGAAGGAGTCTGATAGGTAGGATGGGCTCACGTTCTTGAAAAGTAATTCTGGCTTCTGAGAGCACTAACAAATTGTTTTTTTACAGCTACATTTGTCCAATTATTGCCTCTCTTTCCGACATATAACACGAAACAGGGTCAAGGAAAAGCACACTTGAGAGAAGCTGCACTTGGTTCCCTTTCCCGTCTTGCCAATTTTTAGTGAGAAGTGCTGATCAGTGTCTCTGTCTCTGTTATTTTTCTCAGCACTGCCCCTGCCCAGCTGGGATATCACACCCGAGCTGCCACAGACCAGCAAGGAGCAGCTGCATGATCAATCCCACATCATGCACAGGAACTCCCAGAAACACCAGCCTTCTGCAAGCATTCACATCCAGTTTGTGTCCAGTCATGAGGAGACAGGAGCATGGTCCCAGCAGCCCAACCCCTGGCACTGCCTTCATTCCATGTGATCTATGGACATGGGGAAGTGATGGGAAAAGGGGGAGATGCCAGCACTCCACACAGCACAGATCCCATCTGTATGGTGCTGAGGGGGGAGATGAGCTCCCCCTGCTCTCTCCCTGCGTTTCACATCGCACTGCACTGTCGTTACACCAGGCTGGGAGCAGTGAGGTCACATCCAAAGCAGACCCAAGGAGCAGAGGGAGGCCCCTTTTTCCCTGCCTTCCTCGCAGCATTTCCGGTAGGAGCCCGCACACCTCTCCTCATATCCTGCAGTTAGCTGCTTCTGGGACCAAAGGGAAACCTCAAAGCAGATGGGATTTAGCTTACTTACGTTTTCTGTAGCTAACTCAAATTTCATTAAAGACAGCTGTAATCCCAGACTTTTTCAGATGGGTTACCTCAGTTCTTACGTAGCTTCTATATCTTTAGAAATCCAGGTTGTAGCTTTAATTTGAACCAAAAATGAAAGACAGAGTGATTGTGTCAGAGACGTGGAAGCCCCAAATTCAACAGAAAATTGCAAGCTTGTAACTGAGCCCGGAACATTGATGCTGTCCAATTTCCCAGTTTTTCACATCTCTAACAAAGCAGCGAAATCCCCCCTAAGCTGAGACCGGAGCCCATCACAAAACACGGCAGTAAGCTAGAGTAAGATAATGAGTAAATGACTGCTCCTTACACCAAGTGCCTTTTCTGCACTCTCGCAAAGCTAAGAGCACCCTGTTAACTCCTGGTGAGTTTGGGGCTCTGTTAGCATCAACAGAAGAACAAATTCTTCTCAATCCTCCCTTCCTCATCATGGTCTGGTTTAGCTCAGATTTAAGATTTTCGCCCTGTCAGAGCTAACAAACAAAACTGCCACACCAGAATAATCCAAATCATTCCACATTGAAATAAAGTTGCTTGCAACCCATTTATAACAGAGCAACAATAGGAATCATGTGTGCTGCTTTCATTCTGAGTACAGTTCTTTCATCCCCATGCTTTTGGAGTGTAAGCTGTATGACAGTATCGTGCAAATATTCTTCCAAAACTTCATTTACCAAATTGAAGCTAATTGAATACACAAGTTTAATCCAGAAAAGAATGGATATTCCTTTTCCTGCACTTGCAGTATCAATAACTTAATAATGCCTATGTTTTCAAAACAATCAGAGCAAAAAAGTCTTGTTGCTGTGTACGGGGGTAAATTCAATTTTTTGGTTATCCCAAACAAATGGCAGACACTGCCTGTAAGAAGGAACACACAGAAGCAACAACCAACGTGAAGATCTAACCAAGAAGGAGTTCCTGCTGTAGATCTCTGCTTTTCTTTGTTATCTCCACAACAGCCCTGATTTTGCTGGAGGGCAGTTAGGTTTCTCTCATGTCAAATATGCTTAAGGGCAATTATTTATGAGTGTTTCCCTACTGTTATTAGCTTAAATCGCATTTATGCTGGCAAAGGCAGTGCCTCCCACAGGGCTGACTTCTACAGTGGATGTCTGGAGAACAGAGAAAGGATGCAGAACCCATGCAGCTATCAAATTCCAAATATTTTATTTCCCTTTAAAAGCTTTTTACAGACACCATTATGCAATGAGGATTACAAGTACTCATGTAACAGCCAATGCTTTGGTATCCCAAAATGATCATGTCCAAGATTGCTCATTACAGTTAGGAAGTGATTCCATTTTGTAAAGCCAACAAGTTGCTCTATGTCATGAATTCCAGTCCATTATAGCCGAATTCAGCCCACGTCCTCCCACTGTAGTTTTCCACCACCTCAGTGCCTTAACTGCCACACTGAAAAGCTTTTGTGTCTCACTACCTGTTGGTAAATGATTTTAAAAAATAAAAAAAAAAAAAGTGAGGTGGGAAACTCAGAGCTCAATACATCAAGCATCCTGGATTTCAGCTTGGCTTCTGGCCAACGTGCACCAGCACTTATGGACTTTACACATATTTCTCTGATAGTATCATGACTCCCCTTTTTCCTTCTTTTTTTCCCCCTCTGTCTATGTTAGCGGTGTCTGTTCCCAATTTGCTGTGTAATGGAGTGACACAGGGTTTAGGAACGTCCCCTGGAACAAACTACCAACCCCGGTGCCTCCTGCGACGGGGAGACTCGTGGCTCTGACTTCACACACCCGGGACCAACAAGCACGGAGCTACTGCAGCAGCCCTGGCACGGACCAACCAAGCAACCAGACTCCATACGTCCGCCCAGCACTGAGGGGAAGCAAGTGAGGACAGATTTTCCATTCTATAGCCAGAGGCCCATCTTACGGGAAATTTCAGTCAGTAAAAGCAAAATGTTACTGGAATGTTGCCTTCCTTGAGCTTGCATGGAATTTTTTATTATTATTAAATTTGGAGAAACAGGTGTGAAAAATTCATCCCTTTCCCCGTGGGGCCTGTTCATACGTCGCAGATTGTGCAGGCTCTGCGAGACGCAGAAGGGCTTCTGTCTGGCAGCACTACCTGCAGACAGATACCTGCTCCTCATTAGCTGCGGCTGTTCCCCCCTGCCCACCCCAAGGCAAGCCAGAAGGAAAGCATTTGGCAGTAACAACAGCATTGTCTGCTGAAACAAGCTGCCAAATAGCTTCCTTTGCATTCAGAGTATCCCATGACGTAGCTGAAGAAGTGGGCTGGGGCACCTCGGCTCTGTGAGCAGCCACAACATGAACACAACGATAGAGGCAGGGGATGCTCAGCCCCACGGAGCCGGGAACTGGCAGAGCCCCACTGAGACTGCTCTGCTGTGGGGCAGGTAGCACAGAGAGGCTTCCTGGTGCAGAAAGCACCTCCCCTGTTTGTGCCACCTCCCCAGCCAGGCTCCCAGACAGGGTTGCAGGGTGGGAATTAACCCTTGCTGCATGGACTCTCCTACCAGAGCAGAGTCCCTGTCCTCACAATGTAAATGCAACAGAATTCATTTCAGTACTCACGTGGAGGTGGCTTGCTAGGCATTTGTAACCAGTTCAGAGCGAGGCATGGTATAAGCATGCTTACAGCCTATTTAATGAAGGTGTCACAGAGCTACAGTACTGAGAAATGTTAATTAAGAAGCTCAGGAGTACTGCTGGGCTATATCAAATATCAGGCAGCCACACAGTGACAGCAAGAGAAGTGGGGAGAAATGCCCTGCCTTTTGTTCCCTGGGATCCTCTGTTATGAACTGCACATATTTAAAGGCGCATTACAATTAAGGAGGGACAGCACAAGAGATTTTACTCCTTTCAGTGGCTGCTTCAGACAGCAGAGGCAGTTTCAGGGGCTCAGGAGATCACGGATTCAGCCAGAAAAAAAGCAGTGCAGAGAACAGCAAGCAATTTACATCTCCAGGCTAATCAACACCTGCGGAAGTTTTTAAAGATAATAATGGAAGTGACCCTTGGCAACAATGCCTGCTCCAACGCTGTGGTAAAGATGAATAAATTAACCCTCAGTAAAACTGGAAAATATATTTTTAACATCTATTGGCAGACAGTTCAGTAACAAGGGCAAAGAACATACAAAGTGTTCTTAGTTTTCTCACTTAGCCCATGTCCTTTCCAGAAGCTGACTGACTGCAAAGGCTGCTGGTGGTGTAAGAGCTACACTGAAGGGAACAACGGACTACGGAACTTCACGGGTTTTCTCTGCTACAAGTAGAACAGGGTTAAAATATTTCTCTATTGTGTACAAAAATAAACAATCTTGGGCAAAAAAAAAGCCTGTTCTGACAACTACTGAACACTTCTGAGTTCTGTAACATCAGTTTCTCTATAGAGGCCTCCAGGTAAGCCCTTTAATAACTGCGATCTTGCAGCAATATGATCTCCTCTGGAAAGGCACACTCATGTATGAGTTGCATACACTCATGTATGGGCTGCACCTGCACAGCAGAACATATAGGCACAACCTGCTACATTGCTTCCGCCTTTGCGACGCAATGGCTGCAACTGGGAGGAGCTGAGGTTAGCTTTAAGAGCCTACTGCAGACTGTAGCAACATCATGTGGCATCTCCCCAGTACTAAAATTTGGCATGTATTTTAACAGTCCTTAGTATCTCTGTTACCCAGTGTGCAACTTCCTTGGAAGCGATGCCCATTGGAGTACAGCTAGGTCTTTGTTTCGCTACGTAAGCACGTACTGGTGATACATGAGGACAGAAGGGACAAGTGGTTTCTGCACAAGTTCAGTGCAGGCGTTCACAACAGCTAGAAGAGCCCTGAAGGTATGGCATAAATGACACCTGTAAGCTCTCTACCTGTGGAGTCTTCCTCAACTTGTAGCAAAGGATAACAGAAACAGCACAATGCTCTCTCTCTAGTGACGTAACCCAACAAAGTTTCAAACGTACTTGATAAGCAGTGCTTTGGCTCCCGTTCACACCGCCTGCCAACATACACAACGGACTTTGCAGCAGGTAAACTCGAACAATCTTCAATTCAGGCTTCCCTTGCAATAGCAACAGGGGATGCAAGAACCCTTCTTACAACTTGTGAGCTCCAAAGCAGGAAAAGTCCTGGAGGCTTATTGCTCAATGTTGAGTTAAGCAGCAGCGAGCAAAGTGATGTCATCAAAGGCATCAACTCTGGTTCTTGGAGACATTTGGATGAAAAGGCATCCAAATGTGGGAGACTGATCTCATTTTGTAAGAATCCCAGCTATAAACAGATTAGCAAATTATTGTGACAGACAGTAAGCTTTTCGTGAGAATGTTTACCACTGAATTCCAAAGCCAGGATCCGGCCAACTTCATCATCTTAACCATCGTAACAAATGCGTGGAGACTTCCAGGAATCACATGCTGCGAAGGAAGGCCGTCTGGAAGCTAGGAGATGGCTGGGGAAAGGTGGTGGGGAGGAGGCATTATTTCCCAAATGTCTCCCTGGGGATCAAGGTCGGAAGCCACAGGACAGCAAGCCAAAGAGCTGAACACATCTGGCTGTGCGGAGGTGTCAGCCAGAACTCTGACAAATGGAGCTGTGCCTACAACATGGGTCCCTAAGGTGCTGGGCTAGTACTGAAGGTGAAGAAAGATGTTTGGTCTGAGCTTTATCTATTTACGATTACTGTGGCACTTCCTCTCTTCTATAAACTAGTTAGCATATTAGAACAGCACAGGGCAGGATGGGAACGCTTGTATGTATAGTCTCACAAAGGAGAAGGAGTAAGCATTCCATGATACAGATCTTGTTCTTCATGGTACAGCAAACCCCAATAAAATCTGCTCTGGAAAAAGATAGGGCTAAGTTTGAAAGGTGAAGCTGAAAAAAATGAATTGTGCTATAGTGCAATTCTTCCCCTTTCCAATATCCTCTGCCTGAAACTCAAACTGCACTTTGTACAGTTACAGACAGAAAACAAAACAAGGGCAATGTAATACAGATAATGACACACAGAATCTGTGACACAGCCATCAGCCACATCTCTCTGCACCCAGGAGGATGCTTCAGCCAAATCAAATCCTTCATCACTTTGCAATCAGAGCTGAAGGGAGAATTTTCTTTGGAATGAAGACGTCTGGGAAAAAGAAACTGGTTTAGACTTCCAAAAAGGAGAATAAAAACAAAAATCAACACAAAAAACCCCTTGCCATTTCCAACCTTTAAGTTAAAGGATTATCTTTCCTAATGATTCACAGTAACTGTCAGACCCTGAACTTGCAGACATTTACACATGGGGCTGACTACAACCCTCTGGGCAGCCCACATCACAGAATCTGTTTGTTAGTGTCATGCTGGCTCTCTGGGACCTCAAGCACATGGAAGAATGAAGCTTAAGGGTTATAAGCGCCAAGCTTCTGTCTTCAACAAACCAAAGAACTTCCTCTAAAAAGGCAATACATCAATAAAGGAATAATTCCTAGCTTGGAATAGGCACCTCTAGCTCTGCACAGCTATCTGCCTACCTGTCTGGAGCTTCAGGAGGATATCTAAGATCTGAGGAGCAACAGATCCTTACATAAATTTCACGGGCTCCAGATCTGGCCTCGTCAGCCTCAGGCATGTTTGCCCTTTTCGTTCTGTCTTATTAACGCTGAGTAACAACACATTCCCCACCAGTGATGGCTATGTTTATAAATATTTACAGCAACTGACTGAATGAAATCCTACTTTGTTCCATCCACACTTCAGTGTGTCAGGGTGCCTAAACTGTTCCACTGCCAAATACAGAGATCTTCACAACATATAAAGCAGCAGAGCTCAACTTTGCGTGGAGTTCAGCCAGTTTTCACCAGCTGCAGACCTGGTTTTGCATATAGTTTACTTTTAGGCCCTCGTAACACCACCTGTTTCCTTGTTATAGTACTCAACATCCAGACTACCTGTTTTGTCTTCCCTCGTAGATATGATTTCCCATGTTTTCCTTGAGAAATCCCTCCTGAACGCTCAGCTCCACACACCCTCACACTGCTCCCAGGAGACACTAACCTCACTCAGCTTCCAGCGTCCTAAGGGCCAATATCAATTCTCCCATCCCATACGTAGGAATGGGGCAGGCTATTTGATCTGTCCTTTCCCTGTCCAGCACGCACTCAATTCTCCCCCAGATATGAACAGTGATGAGTTCCAGCTGTCTGACAGCTCTTCATCCATTAGTTTTGTGTGAACTGAGTCAAGTGATGAGAGATGCTTTCTCTATCTGCATATTTCAAGTACAGAGTGCCCCAGGCGCTGGATTTGCCTTTTGGTCCCAGGGCTCTGTTTTTTGTTGTTTTTTGTATTTTTTTTTTCCCCAGAGTTTATT
Source organism: Penelope pileata (assembly GCA_013396635.1). NCBI lineage: Eukaryota > Metazoa > Chordata > Aves > Galliformes > Cracidae > Penelope > Penelope pileata. Next base: position 366,344 of record WBMW01000471.1, read on the forward strand.
TACAGACTGAAGGAAACTCTGGGACGAGAAGAAGGCTCCCTCCCAACCCAAATCATTCTATGAAATTGCTTTTTAATGAAGGTATTGGCTTACTGTATTTAACCTCATTGATCCTGAATATAAATTAAATTTCAGCTCATTGGATTCCAGTTTAAAACATGACCCGTAGCTTTAGAGGAGATAAAGAGGAGGCCAGTGCTGGAATTCACCAAACCAAGCATCGTTTGCTGCTTGTTTGCAGGGAGAAAAGTTTTACCCCAAAATAAGTCATTCATTTTGGGCCTATTTGTACTCCCAGCCTTCCTTCCTGCATCATGATGTCACTCAGATAACAGTAATTCCTCGTTATTCCCTGTGGTGATAAATACAGGTCCTTCAGAGGAAAGCATGCTATATCTTCCACATACAATAGATTTTAGATTTTATACCTTTCAGGTTTGCTTCTGCTTTTTTTGTTGCTTTTCCTTGCAAACTCAAAAGAAAAATCCTTTAAAAAGATATTAAATATAATCAAAGTTCAGAAGCATGAAGATAGTCTTGCAATAATTGTCCTGATTACTCCCAAGACACAGACAAATCCTCTAACAGTCTTTGTGCCTGAGCTTCCCCACCAGAAATCCAGTGACACTTTGAAGTCCTTTGTTTCTTCCAACTTCACAGGGCAGGAATTGCCTGTCTTTCTGGGCCCTCTGTACATAACACAATGGCTTTACGCAGAGCCTGCAGTAAGACTCAGTAAAAGCAACACAGCTGAAGACAAAATTTGACCATGGATGTTCAGTACTTCAGCCCCATCCTGGTTATTATGTATAAAGGCTCAAAACAGCATGAAACGCAGCGTCAAAGCATCAACTACATAAAACCCAATTTTCCACATTCACTTACGATATTATAGGCAGGATGCTACTAACTGAACACACAGCTCCAGCACATCCCAGCAACGGGTACTTTTGAATGGCTCCTCAACGTCCAGCTACCGTGAAAAGTATTTATGAAGCGTGCTGAGATGGCTTGAAATGGAAGGGAGGAGGAGGGAGCTAAGTGAATGCCCTATCGCAGGATCCATCGCTTTCCTACCCCTATTTGGAGGGAATGGGAGCTTTCCACATGTCTGCACTCTGGAGAGGCTGTAGGCCTGAGGCTGACGTCAGCAATCTGCACTCTCGCCCACTGTGCTGCCAGACACCAGCTCTGCCCGCTGGGACGCGAGCTGCTGAGCTTGTTATGTGCACAGCAGCATTTGAAACTGCTGCAGAGGAACCTGGAGGACACTAAACAGAGCGACTCCTTTCCTGTCAAAATGTGTAAACATGAACAAATATGGGATCTGTATGGAGAGTATCAAAGTCAGGTAACACTCAGCCCCGGTGCAACACCCCACAGCTTTGGGGGGACTCGAGAGCTCTGGTTTCACAGAGCTGCTGTGAAGCATCACACAGTGGTCAGCACATGTGCTGGCTGTGTTTCTACACCCTGAGCCCAAGTCCTCCTCCTCCTGGCTGCCTGGAGCTCGGTTCAACATTTGCTTTGCTTTTAAATGCCCTTCTGTCCTGCTTTTCTTGAAACAACGCACACTCTGCATGCCAGATGCTGCTTATCTAGCACTGCTGACTTTACGCATATTCTGGCCTCATGGGGAATGAGGGAATCGTTTCTTTAATGCCAGAGACAAATGAAATGGATGTGTAATTCTCTCAAACTGTGTGGGCATCCACACCAGCTGCTGCTGTCTGAGCCCCAGACTCTCCACCTCCAAACACAGCAGAAGATTTGTGCTTTTCATGTCCTACAGCCCTACCGCGACCTGCACAGAGATGCAGGAAATTAGGGGGCAGATCTTCACCTCTAAGTGAATTACCAGACTGACACCTCGTGTATAGAGAGCTGGTATGAGGAAGGCCTTCAACAAAAGACTAAGATTGGATTTATGCTTGAAAAGGGTACAAACACCCTCCAGTCTCAGTATGCTGGGCTTCTACCATACAGTCTGAGTATGCTCGTGTTCTGGGGCAGGTTTCTACCAACACAGCACTCCTGATTTTGGTGAAGTCACGTTGAGCAACAAGCCGGCCTTCTCTCATTAGCCTGTCATTCTGATCTGGCAGTGCTATTTCAAGAGACCTGGCTGGGGTTTCCCATCCCAGATAGGATCTCCAGGCTATCCTTTCTCTGTGATGACACAATACTCCTTAATTGCAAGCCCCTGAGAAAATTTTGTAAGAACACTACTCACCGTTCTTCAGCAGCCTTCCTCTTCTCCAGCTCAGGTTGAAGACAGCGGGCTCAGATTCAGCTGCAAGATTCAGCCAGCAGAGCATGCAGTTCTGTTACCATAACAGAAAACCCAAATCCACAAACCACATCTTTCCTCCAGATGGGGAATCGCTTCTCTACAAAGCTCTCCTTAAGGTGTTGATTAGCAGTAACTTTCTGAGAGAAAGGAAAAATTCTTTCCTTTAATCCTCTCTGGAAGCAAGTTACTATTTTTATTTCCCACACTGATGCTGGGATGCTGCATGCAGCAGGTATATCTGGAAATGAGTAATAAATTCTCTGCAGAAGTCCAGACCCTTTGGACAGAAGCCCTGAGCTCCTGGACAATCCCAGAAGTCCTCAGTGGTCAGAGCAATCAGTTTGACAACATTTTTCAAAGCCGAGTTAGAACTGGATCTCCTCCCATTTCATCCCAGCAACAGCAGTAAAATAAGCATGTGTTTCCCTTACCACTTAGTCCTCCACGAGTGAGGAAAGCTTTCACCAGGGCATGGAGACAAAGGCCATTTTTGTGCATCTCTTACTGGAGAAGAGGGACAAGCAAAATGAACTCTCTGAGCTACAACGAATCACCTGTCATTGTGCAGGAACCCTGCTTGCCTACCTAACCGCTGCCCTTTCTCCTGCAGCCGCTGTCAGCTGCCCCTCCCGAGGATGTGCACTGGCACAGTCACCACTGAAAGTGAATGGGGATTCACATGTGAAAATAACTCTTAGGTGAAAAAGCTGTACAGGGAAGGCTTAAATATTCAGTAGGACTCTCACTCTTAGGGGATATAGGTGCAAAAATTCAGTTGTGTTCTGATGTAAGCTGTTTATCCTTTCATTTCACTTCATTGCCTTGGCCCAGGCTCATGGGTTAGGTACAGTAAAGGACTTTGATGCTCACAAGCTAGGCAGAGGCCCTGCTGCAGGTGTCTGTCTCTCTCTACCTCCACCCCTCAGAGGCCATAAAGTCCCATTTTACTGCTGGAAATGACAATAGGAAGGTGAAATTCTAGAAAATTAATTCCAGAGGATTTGCTTCTCTAACTGAAACAGCTTTCTGTGTGAAGAACACTGGGAAAGCAATATTCAGAGCAGAAATGGGAAGGGACTTCAAAGATATTCTTCAGACGAAAGACACCAAACGAAAGTGTTTTACAGCGGATAAATAGCACAGAGGCCTGATACTCAGAGCACAGCCGGTGTGTGAAAACAGAGAAAAAACCTTGTGTAAGGATTTATGGCTCTCCAGACAGACATTTTGTTTCAAGATGTACCTGCACCTTCACCAGGTACTTGCTAGAGAAATGCTCAGAGATTTAAGCCCTGACTGGAAAGACAAACTGGAACCACAGGATGTACACCCAGAGATGAACACAAAACCACTATCTCCAACACCCAAAAGAAATACCTATAGCATTTGCTGAGGAAAAAACAATCATAAGCATCACTTGACCAACAGAAGAGTCAGCAGCTTCTAACATGCTAGGGACAGAAAAATGGCTCTCCTCAAAAAGGTGGTAAAAAGAGATTTGGAAAGCTGAAAGTTACCATACCTCTATGATACCCCAAACGCTGCAACGTGGCATTATTTTGAACTGCAGGTAAATTCACGTTGAATGTTGAATTTACTGTTATTCAAAAAAACCACTCCAATTCCACTTTGAATTCATGGACTCCAAATAAATATTTGAAGTTCAGCAACTTAAGAATTTGGCTGAATCAGTGCCTATAGAACAAGACTATAGATCATGTAGTGAAAGGAGGTGCAGAGATGCAAGCATAACAACAAATTGTAAACTGTTTGAAATTATGGGTGACAAAGGATAAATGTGCCAAAAATGTATCAGTAAAAGGTTTTCATAAAATATCATGGTGAAGGTCACCTTCCTCTGATGATAGTAACTCTCTTACCATCACCTTGTGCCTGTGAATTCCTTCCCATCCTACAAAGATGAACATTTGGTTCTTCTCTTCCTATTTTTACATACTAACAAAAACTGAAATTATACAAACAAACCTCCTTCCTTGTAGAGGAAAGGAATAAAACATTGCTGTATAAACTGAGGATTCTGAATTGCACTAATGTGCACATTGAATTGCCTGCTCAGGAGGAGGAGGCTTAGAAATTTATGGTTTTATTAAAGCCTTCTTATGCCATCAGTTTGGTATGAATAAGCTTTATTTCAAATAAGAATCATTGCTTGAGTCTCAAGCCTGTCTTGTGTCTTACCCTTCCCAGATACATACGGCCAGTTCACAACTGCACTGTTTACAAAACAAGTTGTTCTAGAAGCAGTGGAACAGACTGAATTCCTACCGATTTGTGTCCTTTGCCTCTGAAATTTCCCCTCTGTCCTGCCCTGCCACAATATTCCTACCAAGTGTAAGACATCATGTTCTATTGCTATTTAAGACCTACACAGCCTGGCTGCCCCGTCAGTACGTGCATAGCTACTGGCTAGCTGTCAGCGACCACGCTGTGTGTCTAACAGCTGAATTTCCATGTGTCTGTAACAGTTCAATTTCCTGCATATCTATCAGTGGGCACACAAATTTCCTTCTTTTACTCTGCATAGCTGCTAGGTTCACAGTTGTGTACGGGTTTATTAACATCAGGATTTTCACTCCTCAAACGTCTGATCAGAACCTGACAATACAGAGAGCCTGAAGGCAGGTGTGGGGTGCAGGGGGAGGAGACGAGCCAGACAGGCTGGACAGAAATTAACAAATATTTAAGTTGTATAAGCCTCATTTCCCTGGAAAAACATGCTAAAAATAAAGTTTAAAAAAAGAAAAAAGAAAAGGAGGAGGAGGCTTAGAAAGATTTATCTTTTGCTCATTTTCAGCACAGCTGATCTGTTTTAGAGTTAAACGAAGCCCTACTATTTTTAGTCTTTGCCTCATAAAGAGATTTTAAACTGCATGAAACCAGGGTTTGCCTAGAACTTCCGTGAGAAGATGAAGAGCTTAGCAGTGTCGTATAACTACAGAAAGAAACACCACTACTCTCCTGAACAATATCTGAACCTTCAGATAAACCCACGAATCAAACGAAGCTGCTCAGCTAGGTCTGCACCCCTACAGCTAACTGCAAGAAAGATCGTGTTCATCATCGCACTAATGCACATGTACACCACGGAGAGATGTGCACTGGGGAGAGATAAGTTTTCCCACTTATTCCTCTTTCTAAAGGGGTAGTACACAGAGGGAGAAAGAGAGGTATCCCGCAGAGTTTGGAAGATGCTACCCAGTTTGAACAAAGGAAGAGCTGGGGCCTCCGGCCTTGAGATAGAAAGAGTACACAAAAGCTGTAGCAAACCAGTCAATTTGCTTTTACTTTCTCTGGTTCTGCACTAACAGTTTATATACAAGGACACGAGCAACCAAATTGCGTATCTGTTCCACCTGCAATACATGCTGGCAGGTAGCAAGCCAGCGAATCCAAATCTGTGACAGCACAGCACTGAACCCAAGCTGCTACGTGTTTCTCAGCACCACCTGGGATGTTAATGCCAATTTAACACGGCGCTGGAGCACATCTGACCAGCTGAGAGCTCATACTGTGACTGCCTGCTCCTGTCTGTGCAGCTGTTGTAAGGCTTACCTTAATCCACTTCAGAGGCAGATGAGCTGAAACTGCATGAACACACAGATGAATGTTCTTAGGAGGATTTACTGCAAAAAGTAAGAGAATGAGCTTTAATGGCAGTAGTTAATGCCTGTAGACAAATCTTGAGCCACCTTGCAGGCTGTTCCGCCCAGCAGCAGGGCAGTAACAATGCCCTTCAGCCTATGCTGCAGCTGCAGACTAGGTCACACTGCAAAACTACTTTCAGCAAATCCTTGCGAAGGCATCAAGCCCTAGCTACGCTAAACTTTGCTTTTTCGCTTGACACAGCAAATTCCAACCCCCTACAGATCCATGACCTAATTCAGTCTCAAAGCATCCAGTAGAAGCACACAGAGAAAAACCAATGAACAATCTGGAATTATGGCACTATCTCTCACACAAGACTTAAGCCATTTCATCCTTGCTATGTCACTGTTACTCCTGACAGCTCCCTGCATATGATTTGTGGCACATGGCAGTGACACGGGGCATGATTGTTGTAAATGTGGTAGCAACAACTTAAATTTCTGTTAAGAGAGATCAAGGCAACGTGACATTCGCAGAGAGCAGGATTAAGCTGCTTTTGTGTGATGCTCCAGAAGGCTTAGGAGCTCTTGACAATCGTTTGGAAAAGAGTGGTTTTTTTCTCCCTAGGAACAGATTCTTAAGGAAGAAAGCGTGTTATCTCCTTGTACAAAAACCAGTAGGGCAGAAACATCGCTGACATTACAGAATTCATGATGAAGGACAGTAATGGGAAGCAGATGCGAACATTTTATGGTTCAGGAGGCCAATCCAGACCAACAAAATGGGTATGTGTGACTGGAAAGGAAGTGGGAACATCTTCTAAAAATACTTGTCTGACTTCTTGTTTGCTGGTGGAACTCACAAAATCTCCAACAGTTAGATAGCTGTGGTAATGGTTGGGCATTCAGCCTTCATGGAGACAACTATGTTTGATGGTGGGACACAAACTGAATCTCCGCACTCCTTTCTGTTAAAAAAGAATCTACTTCAAAATGTTTTTCAGCTTGTTGCATAGCACATTTTATTTCTTGGCTTGGAAGACAGAGCAGTCTCTGGATTAAAAGCTGCTTTTCATATATTTTATGATTCTCCACCTGCACTACCCACTTGCCTGAGAGCTTCCGAGACTGTGTAGACTCAACGCTCCTCACAAAAACAGGCAATTCATTGCCTTCACTAAAGACAAAGAACACAGAAATATTAAGGTCTAGATATGTTTAAAAGTGACAAAAGTGGGATGTTGTCATTATTTGGGCATCTCCAACAGTTTCAAAAGCCCCCTGTGTAGTCATTGACACTTTTTCCAGTAAAATTCTCTTGATACCTAAAGCCGTGTTTCTTCATGTGTCCAGAGATACAATCATTTTGGAAGGAGAAGCAACTTTTCTCCCTAAATCCAAACAGGGCCACATGCTGTACACTCCTTTCCCTATGCCTCCCTGCAAACCAAATGAACTGGCATCTTCATGACCACAGAAACCTCTCCTTCCCCAAGCTGGTATCTGCACAAACGGTGCTGGTGACAGCCATTTGCATTCAAAAGCACAGCAGGAAAATATGACAAGTCTCTTTCACAGAGTAGTTCAGAGTTTGCAGAGATAGGGAAGATGGCTATCTCTTTGTCTCAGAAACGAAAAAAATAATTAAAAGGTTTAAAGCAACTTCATCTAACTTATGCACTGAGAAAGGCCCTAACCATGGGCCACTTTACAGCTGATGGGGAACAATCCATGTGAAGTCAGTTCATAAAAAAGAATTGAGCAGTTGCTGAATAAAGAGAGCAAGGGCAGAAACTCTGTAGCCCAGTAACAAAGGCTTTTAAAAGAAAAAACTTAGACGTGCATGCTAATACTCTTTATATTAAACAGTAAATGAAGTAAATTCAAATATTTAAAAGGAAAAATTCTGGTAAATGAAACACAATTGCATCTGCTGAAGGAGTCACCCACTCACAAGGTCATCAGCATGTATAATCCCTCTTCACTGCGAGGAAAATGTCATGGTTGAAGCAGTTGAAAAAAAAAAACAGTAAGATCATGCCAGATCAAACTCCAGTGAAAGACATAAAACTTTACATCTCCCATGTAGGGTCAGTTTTGCTGATCCAGCTGATAACACTGCTGAGGCTGTAACTATCAACTGCAGCAATGTCTCAGCCTCAGAAGTCATGGCCCAATGTCCCCATCACTGCACATAAGTGAAAGGTTGTAGAGGAAAATTGTTACCTTTCAGATAACACTCAGTTGTTATCCTCACAAACTGTGAAAAGAACAAGCACTGAGAAACAACACTAAGCTGACAGAAAATAGGTCTGTCTCAAATTTGGCCAGTGTGTCCTTCACGTCCTACAGGGTTCCTCTTCTTTTTCAGTCTGAATCCCTACTTAAAACCAGAAAGTTCTTCCAAGAGTTCAGTGTAAATGAGGCATGTTTTATATAAAGATTAATATATTCCTGCAGTAATAATGTAATAACAAATAATAAAAGACAAACTGTCAGCAGAGTCAGTTTCCTCAAAGATTTGGAGTGAGCAAACGAAATGTTTCCCAGTCCTCAGAGCCAAAACAGATATTAAGGCAGAGAGAAGCACTGTGATTCGTAGTTAGACCAGCTGAAAGCTTCAGCAAGGTTATTTCATCCAATAATGTCAGTTATTTCCAAATCCATAACTTCTATTTCATCTACACTTTCTCCACTAAAACTGTTGGATAAAACACTGAGACAGAACAAATGAATTTCCATATTTCTAAACGATACAGGGTACCAAAAGAAGTAACTATACTGTCTTAGAAAAATGATTTAATTTTTAATGTTTTGCTACATATTTAATACGTTCTTCAAGTACCATGAAACTGCTTATGAACCCTGCAGAAAAAATCTTTCTGTCAAACTGGCTTTCCCCCTACAAAGCAAGAAACCTTGTGAGAAAGCACGTCCCAAGTCCTGTGCCAGACCACCTACCGACCTGTTTAACACATGCCAAGAGCTGCAGGATGCCAAGTGGGCCAGTGGGTTTCTCTGCCCAGATGAACTGTTTGTGTCCCAGCAAGGGCAACAAGTTCAACCACGAGACAAAGGAGCACTTCTTTTCTCCTGCTTTCCTGTTCCACTTTTGTGTCTGCCTCTGAGTCTGGTGTTAAAAGCAAATGATTAATTGGACACTGGAGAGCTGTTGGTATTTTTTCTTCCTCAATTCAGATGCTGAACACATAAAATATTAAGCTTTTTTCCTTAAAATTTTATGTTAAAAAATGCATGCAGTTCAGTAACACTTTGCCAGAGTTTGTACTTGACAAAGCAGGCAAGAAGACAGTGAGCCCTTGCAATGTGTTAATAAGATCCTGCTCCCTAACAGAAGTATGAATTTGAAATAATAATTCTCACTTCTGAAGAGAAGTGACAAAAACGGGAACCCCAGCATAAATTACAGTAATGGCAGTGCTGCTGCAATGGGTGCGGGGCAGTTCACACCACCAAGAGGCTGTTGTAGCAACTGAAAGAGCCATCAAAATCTGAGATGTTAGGACACAGTCTCTCCTTGCAGGACAGGAGGGCACAGGCCTCATCACATGAAGACCCCATGGTACCAGACCGGTGTGCTGCTAAAAGCTACCCAGCACCTAGGTCAGCCACATTTTCCTTTTTTCTCTCCCTATGTCCTGGTGTAGGGAGGATTTAAGCAGCCTTGAGGTCTGTGTATGTGCTGCGGTGGACAAGTTTTTACTGAGCTCTTCTTCGAATCTGTCTTTCTTCATAAGCTACAAGCTCTTCAGGACAGAAACAGATGCTTCTTATACACATGGGCTGTATGTGGGAACGCCACTGGAATTCATCATCACCAGGGGTAACAGAGCCTTTTCAAATGTCATTTTAACTCTAAGCCAGAAACAGTAAAGTACAACCAAAAGCACAGAAGCAAAGTTCTCTGCCTACAGAAATCAATGAGAATTTTGTCCTTGACTTTAGTGGAGCCAGGCTTTCATCCAGTGTGTTTGTACTTCAGGTTTCCCGTGGTGAATAAATAGAAATGAAATGCCGAAGCCCTGGCACCAGTCTTATGAGTCAGACAATCAAGTATGTGCAGTACGCATTTCTTCAGAAGAATCAGGCTTTTAGGACCTCAGTGTCTAGATACACAGCCCTGTGAAACTGTAAAGCTAGACAACACGACTTCTTTAGTCGGAGCAACAACCTCCTGCATGTTTTCTTTTACAGACAGCGAGTCAGCAGGGTTATCAGCCTCCAAGAAGCTTGGCAGATACAGAGTTGTTGCGAAGCACACAGGGCTGTTTGGTATGCTGGGTGAAGAGCAGGGATGAAAAGAGTACTGCCAAAGCTGGGACAGCCCTTGTCAAAAGCTATGATGTAAACACGACAGCCCATGAAATTTTGCCATTTTATAACCCACGACACTATTTAGTCCCAGTGACAATCTTTCCCTACAATGCAGCTGAAAGATTCTGTCCTTTGTAGGTACTTGAAACACCAGGATGATGAAAAGGGTAGAGAGTATTTCCACATCAGTTTCTGCAACTGCTAATAATCATCATGCCTTATAAACATGTGTTTGTCACATCACAATTACTGTTCACATTCATTAACTCTCAGTCGTTTGATGCTCCATTGTAATTTTTTATTAGGAACATATGTCAAAAAACTCAAAGAAGCAGAGGCTAGTATTAGAAAATATCTTCTTTTAAATTATTTTTATGATGTTCCTTATGTTGTCGCATCTGTCCTTTATCTGCTAACATACTGGAGAACTTACAGCATTCCCATTATGTATAGACATCTGTATTTCCTTATTTTAAACATGCTCACAGTATGCCTCTAATCTATGCATACTTGCACACATGTACCAACCATTTCAGCTTTGGGCAAAGTCACTGGTTCTTTTGGAAAAAGCCCGGAATAAGTAAAAAACTGTAAGCAATGTGCAGAGCTAGCATGTTTCTAGGATCTGCAAATCCAGAAACATACTTTTACTCTTTTTTTTTTTTTTTTTTTTTT